>QEPC01009833.1:483653-497309 GCA_003113815.1 Sphenodon punctatus | reverse complement strand
TAATAATAATAATAATAATAATAATAATAATAATAATAATTTCAATTAAAAATTAAATTAAAATAAAAAAATCACTGCACAGGAGCAAATGCCTGCTGGACCATTCTGCACCCTTTCCCAAAATGGTGACAGTAGCAGCAGCAGAATGGTCTTGCAAAGTAACATATTTGGTGGCCATTTTATGCATGAGCAGTGATTTTTTTATTTTTATACAAAAAAATGAAAACAAATTGGTTTTCAACAAAAACCTAAAATTGATGGTTTTCATCAAATGAAAACAACAACTAAAACAAAAATGAACAGGGTGCCTTCTGCATACCCCTAGTGGATTGGGATATGGGAAGAGTAAGCTGAAAACAATAAGTGAATTTTATCTGGCAATTAACATGTATGTGCTTTGCCCAACACACACTCTTGCAAGGGTGGGTCAGAGGACCCCTGGGGGTAAAAGAAGCAATCCCATTAAAATAAAAGTAGAGAAATCAAGTCATGCATGTGTTTGGAGGCATAATGGGTTTTCTATTAGACTTAAACCAGTCCTGGCTGTGCTTATGTTCTCGCTCTGCATGTGTGTTGGGGAAGACACCTCGTGGTGTTGTTTATTATTATTATTATTATTATTATTATTATTATTATCATCATCATCAAGCATTTATATAATGCCAGGAATGTACCTGGCACTTTACAAAGTAATGGAATAGACATGGTCCCTGCCCTAGGGCTTACAGTCTGAGAGACGGGAGGGGGGGAGGGGAGATGTAGGAAAGGGAACAGAGGGAGAGACTAGGAGTGGAACATTCATGAAGATGCGAGGTCCCAGGTGCACGTGCTTGGCTTGGTTACATCGAGAATGATAGCTGGTTGGTTCATGTGGTGAGGATATGAATACACAGACCTCAGGCAACAGATTGTACTGGATGGAGGGTATCAGCAGGAATTAGGAGCAGGAAGCGAGTAGTCGGGGAGGGCAGAGCAGAAGAGGTGAGTCCTGAGGAGGGATTTAAAGGTATGAAGGGAGGGGGCAAGGCAGATCTGGGCAGAGAGGGAGTTCCAGGTGTGGGGGCAGCTAGGGAGAAGGGACAAAAGCAGTTAGGGGAGCAGGGGAGGTGAGAGAGGACGAGAGAGGGGACAGAGGAGGAGTGGAGTTCACGGACTGGAGTATGAAGGGAAATTAGCGCAGAGAGGTAGGGGGGAGCAAGGTTGTGAAAACTTTATAGGTGAAGACTAGGAGATTGTGCAGGATTCGTTCAGGAAGGGGGAGCCAGTGAAGAGAGGAGAGGAGGGGCTGCACATGGTCGAAGCTATGGGCGAGGTGGATGCTCCTGGCAGCAGAGTTTTGGATGGAGATAAGGGGAGAAAGGGGAGAGTGGGGGAGGACAGTGAGAAGGAGGTTACAGTAATCGAGGCAAGAGATGACCAGGGCATGAACAAGGGTTTTGGCAGAGGAGACAGAGAGAAAAGGGCGAATCTTAGCAATGTTATGGAGGGAGAAGTGACAGGATTTGGCAACAGAGTTGATGTAGGGTTTAAAAGAAAGGGGTGAGTCAAAGATGAAGCCTATCCTATGGGCTTGGGGGACAGGAAGGATGGTGACCCCATTGATAAGGATTGACATGGAGGTGGGAGAGGAGGGGGGGGGGAGATAAGGAGTTCAGTTTTAGCCATGTTGAGTTTGAGTTGACATTGAGACATCCAGGTAGAGATATCAGAGAGACAGCTGGTGAGGCAAGCTTGAACAGATGGCGAGAGAGAGGGAATGACAGAGTTGAGTGTCATCAGCATAGAGGCGATATTGGAAGCCATGGAAGGCAATGAGTTTGCCTAGGGACAGGGTATAGATAGAGAAGAGAAGAGGGTCAAGGACAGAACCTTGGGGAACACCAACCGAGAGGGGATGTTACATCAGCCACTTATATTCTCATAGTTGTGTGCATATTTGTAGACGCCTCATGGGAATAACTACTAGAAATTACTTCGCCAGGAATTATGGGCCAACAGAACGAGATGGTGACTGCAGAACGGATGAGGAAATGGGATGCAGCAACACGGTAAATGATGCAGTAATACATTATCTTGGTTAAACTATTGGCTAATAAATAGTTACGACACAGAAACTGATTATTATTAGTTTGGTTACCACAAAATAGGATGTTTTCTACTATCTATGTGAAAAACCCTTTAAGTTCTAATTTTAGACTGGGACAGTGTCCGTCTCTTGTCAGTTTTTCCGATCTGTTCCTGACCAGGGGTGCTTCTGGCTTACCAGGACTCTGGTAAAAGCATCCCCCTTGGGCAAGAACTGGGGCTTGCTTCCTGAAAGCCATGTGAGTACCCACACATCTTGCACCCACCGCATAGGGATGGGTGAACGTGGTTCGGAAGTTCGAAGTTCGGACTGAACTCGACCAGTCCGGTTGACCGAACTGAACTTTTGAACTGAACCGAACTGAATTTCTGAACTCGGTTCTGTTCTTCCATCCCTATATGATAATATTCCATTTAGTTCAATGGGGTTTGAATTTCCAAACTTCTGAACCGAACTCAATTTTCAAACTGAACTGAACCGAACCGAATTGCCGAACTCAGTTCTGTTTGCCCATCCCTACCACCGCATGTAAACTTCTACTAAAAGAGTTCAAATAAGTTACTCTGCATGCCTGTAGCAAAGGCATGGGGAATGTGTGGAAACACCCTTGGTGTTAGGCATGAATGAGACTTAGAGCTGAAATGAGTACCCGCAAAAATGGATTAGGCTTGCCACCTGTGGTGGGGTTTTTACCTGACACTCCCATAGGCCAAAATGGAAATGTCAGGTAAAAAGGAACTGAAGGTGGCAACCCTAAAATGGGCATATCTGTTGACTTTAGAGTATCTGAATCAAAAATAATATTTTGGGTCTGTTTTGTTACCCAAACCATTTTTTAATTGAGTACCTGAAATACCAACAATTGGTATACCGAAATACTAATTGTGTCCTGATTTGGGAATTTGTAATTATAGGTACTAAAAAATATAATGTAATTATATGTACGGTAACCAAAATTTTGGTTTTTCAGGTACCCCAAAAATATTCAAGTACCGATTCAGATACCCAAAACGGTACCTGAAAATGTGAGTCTTACTCAAGGGTAAGTACCTGTTTCAGCTTTGATGCTACTCTCCCTCCCGAGCTGTCTCTCACCAGATACCCTAGTAGATCTGATGCAGAACGGAAGTTATATTCCAGAAATGGAATAGCTCGGCTTATTTTCCCCAGGAAGCAAGGAGCAAGCAGGGATCAAATAAGAATTCCCAGAGGCAAAATGTAATCCGTTCCTATTTCCCAGGCAGGGTGCCAGTCCAGTCCTCTGTTATCAGAACTGTGTATCTATTACTCCAGTTGCTCATACTAGAGGGAAACAGAAGAAATCACAGTTGGCGTGGGAGAAAAACAAGAATATTTAATCTGTCTTTTTGTCTGGCACTGAGTTGTAAAACCCAGCCAACTCAAGTGCCGCATGCTATTTAGAAGCCCATTAGTAGTAGACTGGTTAGCCGATCCGCAAAGCGAGAGGATCAGCCACCTTCTACAAGAGTCCCTGCTGTGAACCAAGCTCCAAGCCTAGAAAATTGTCTTAGCACCAAAGCTTCCTTTGAAGCCACTGCAGAACTGAAACTCCATGTGCCAGCTATTCTAGTGCTTCTTATTTTCAATCAACAGTATCTTTTGAAAGCATGGTAGTTTCAGAGTCACACTTCCTGCAGCAAAATATCTTGTAGCTGAGTTCACGCTCTTTGACCGAGACCCTGCATTTTATCCGAGCTCTTAAGTAAGCATTTGGAAGAAGCTTCACTTTGCTTAAAGCTATTGTTTTGCCTTTTTTGCAGCCAGGATCCACCCCAATGCACAGTACAAGGAGTTATTTTCCTCTTCAAATTCACAACTCCATCCATCAGCCATTTACCATTGTTAATGAACTTTGTCCGATTTCATAAGCAAGAATATTTAAATGTGTGCTTTCTTATCTTAAATCTTCCCCCCCTCTCTCTCTCCATGTCTGAACATGCAGGTCTAGAAAGAGACTCAAAAATTATTATTTATATTTATAAAAAAAAAATGTATTTATAAAAATAAAAAAACATTTGTTACTAAAAGAAAAGCTGGTGAGAGATTGCATTCGGCGGTTCGCTTCTGTGTCCTCATATTATTGCTCTTGAGGGAACACAGCACAGCAAAGCAGCTATTGCTATTTCAGTAAATGAGAGTCCATGTCAAATTAAATGGCAGGCTCTCTCCACATTCCTTCCACTGAAATAAGGCACATATGTTTTCTCCTGTCTGTATTTTTCCCATACTCACACAAATGGTCACATTCTCCTTTTTGGTTTGCTAATTTAATGCAATGACTATCCCCTTGATTCTTCTCTCACTTGGTACTGAGTCTCTCTCTCTCTCTCTCTCTCTCTCTCTCTCTCTGGTATTATTTGAATTTTGGAGTAATCATACAAGCACCTGAATAATATCTGGGACCAAAACAGGTACTCACATATCTGTTTCTTCATGTATTCCATTTAGGTAGTTTTGGTTATGATATGTTGGGGTTTAGGTTATTTTGGTGACATCATTTTTAGCAATTATGTGTGTTCAATGGTGCTAAACTAACCAAACCAATCCGCCACCCCCCCAAACCAACTTGAAATAACCAAAATGGATACCCAATGGAATGTAAACACAGACAAGGGTTATACTGACATTTTTATTTCAGGTAGGATATATTTGATGGGCTTACCCGTTTTCTTTTTCATATGCTGATTCCAGCACTAAGGTGAACTGAAAAGCAAAGAACAAAAAACAGAGAAAGGTTCGTAAACTGTAGGTGAGGATCCCAAGGGGGTTCATGCCATCTGTGTATGGGGTTGGCAATCCTGATTGATTATTTCTCATACCTAACAATCTTTGCTGCTGCCTGGGGTCATGGGATTAAACTTTCGTCTCAAAATGGGGTGTCACAGGCAACATGGTTGAAAATCGGGCTGGAATGGGCTCCTTGAATGAAAAATGGGAATTCCCATCAAATTCCACAATGATGGGTCAAATATAATGGAGTTCCTGACTGGTACTCAACAGGGTGCCCAACCCCCGGCTTTTGTGGATCCTGGAAGCATAGTGGCAGGGGCAGTGTCTGGGGGTAAAGTGGGATAATTGAGGATGGTGGGGAATATGTGTGTGGTCACAGTGGAGGAAGGGGGGAAATGTGGGAGGGACCGGGAGGCCTGGTCCATCTCCCAGAGCATTGCTAAGTTCTAGAGCTGAAATGTAAAAATGAGTAACCTTGTTGGATTTTTATTACTTGACCCTTCACCTTCAGGAACTAATCCATACCTGATGGGTACCCAATGCCCTGATGGGTTATCCAGTGCCCTGATTTACCAACTTCCAGTTTCAAAATACTGACTTCTGTAGCCTGTCAGGTACCCGCCATGATACCAATTTTTTGCATTACGTTCCCAAATTTTGCTTTCCCCCCATACTGATTTACTGATCAGTAATAAGTAAATTGGTAAAACCTGATTGGTAAATTGATAAAATTCCCGATTTTCAGGTAATTGCATACCTGATCACCACTCACATAGTCTGTCAGGTACCCACCATGATACCCAAAATTGCAGGTTTTGCTCATGGGTAATCAAGGATTTAGGGCCCTAAACAGTTTGTGCCCTGGCTATATTTGAGAACCGGCTTCTACAGTCTTACACTGATGGGTATTTACACTCAGGAACCACCCTCTGTTTGGGGGTTAGGTCGGTAGGTGATTGGGCTTTTGCTGTGCCGGGCTGCTTGGTGTGGAACTCACTCTCTTCAGATGTTCATCTCAGTTCCTCCTTCCTTACCTTCAAAAAGCACCTGAAAACATATTTATTTTCTAGGTGCTTTCAGGCTCCACTGCTGGTTCCCTTAATTATACTCTGTCCTCCCCTTTTCTTTCCCCTATCTTAAAGTATTTTATTACTGTTTAAAATTGTTTTATACTTTTATATTGTTTTATATTCTGTGAATTGCTCCGAGAGCCATGCAAGGCAGGAGGGGGTGCTATATAAATAAAATTAATATTTATTAATTATGACTATTATTATATGTTTCATCTCTGCTCAAGTCCTTCCTGAATTAATCGGAAGTACATCAGAAAAACTGTATACATTGGGGGTACATTGCATATGCCTGCTGATGGTTTTAAGGAGCCATTTGATCTATGACAATGGAAATATATAGGTAAATATAAGTGATACCATATTTGTATACCATAACATAATGTAGGGATCAACGTCACAGCAACTGACCTTCAGAGAGACTGGTTTGTACATAAGAGGAATGAAATGTCAGTGTAGTTAGCCTAAGTGAGAGGTGAACAAACTCAAATATGACCAGGTTTGTTAAGCGCTGAGGCATGCCGGCAAGCTGATTGGATGAATTAAAGTCAGACACTCATCTCCCTCTATTTTGTGACAACTCATTTCATGACATTAAAGGGCACGTCCCTTCATTTCTGTCACGTTCCACCACACCATCAATAGCATGAACCAATGAGATGGGGGATTTAAGAAGGGCTGCAAAATGACTGACAGTGATAGCTGATACTTGCTCTTCACACATTCCGTTTATGATTTGATCTAATATTTTATACCTTTAATGGGGGTGGGGGGGAAAGCTGAGTATTTTAATGTAATAGAGAATAGGTTGAAGATGTAAGTCTGGGGAGATGGGGTAATTAAAATTCCAGTCACACGTTTCCTACATTCATAGCAATAACACCGTACATGCATTCATTAAGTAAACATTCAGTTACTCTCTGTGCAATCAGGTTTAAAATGATTTATTTCAGCACTTGATCCCCCACAAGCCTCCAACTGTACTAAAATAAGAAATAAATAATTGGAAAGAATAAATGTTTATTGAAAACATTTGAATCTAATTCAGTAAAGTGTTTAGTTGTATGCTTTACACCATGGATTGTTAAGTGTTGAAAGTGAGTACCTACAAAATGGATATACTCACTCATTGAATTTCTGATACCCGAATCAACCCGACAACATTGGTAATGATCAGTACCCAATTGTGACCCAATCTGGGTACCTGATGTCCCAGGAAATTGACTTTCAGTCCCAGAAGGTTGAGGTATTACATTGGTAATGATTTTTATTTTCCTGCCAAATCAATCACAAGATGGAGTCCCTCATAACCCGATTCCAACTGCACTGGACCACCTCTTAGGGGACCACGCCTCCCTAAAAATAATTCCTACACCACCCTCCCTCCCCCATCCCTCCAGCCATGGCTGATGCTTCACAGAATACACGGCTGGAACTAGGTGTCACGGCCCGGTCTTGAACCCTTGGCCTTGGGGGTGGCGCCGGAGCATCTTGCGCCACCTGGTGCTTTGCTAGACAGTGCTTTCATCCCCCTCCCTGTGTCTTCCCCTGCATCCCTGCCTGGTGTGTGCCCCGCCCCTGCGCACCTGGTTGCCATTTCTGGGCGGCTTGTCTCCTGACTCCCTGATTGACTGCCAGAGAGTATTTAGGAACTCCTGGCAGCCCAGGAAGCTGGTGGAGCAACTGCTCTTCCTGAGGGTTGGTTTCTGTGCCTCCTATCTGATGCAGCATTGCCTTGTCCCTTTCCTTGTGTCTGTGTTGTTGTGTTCTGTGTATGTGAGTCTCTTGTCCCGTGAAACCCTTTGTGTATCTTGTATGAGTGAAACCCCCATCCCTGCTGTTGCGTGTGATCCCTGTTCCCCTCGTGCATTGGGGCCTTGCTGCCCTACTCCCTCCAACTTCCCTGCTGCTGGTTATCCCTGCCAGCATCGGTATTGTTGATTCTCCCCCCAGCTCCTCTGTAGCTGGCTACCCTTGCCAGCTTCCCTGCAGCTGGTTATCCCTGCTAGTGTCCCTATTGTTGATTCTCCCCGTAGCTCCTCTGTAGCTGGCTACCCTCGCCAGTTTCCCTGCCACTAGTTACCCCTGCCACCGTCCCTGTCGCTGGTTCCCCCCCTAGCTCCCTTGTAGATGGTTATCTCTGCCTGCTTCCCTTCTGCCGGTTATCCCTGCCAGCATCCCCCTTGCTGGTTCCCCTTCTAGCTCCTTTGTAGCTGGCTACTCCTGACAGCTTCCCTGTTGTTGGTTTCCCTTCTTCGCTCCCCTGTTGTTGGTTTCCCTTTCCAGCTTCCCTGTTGTTGGGTTCCCCTTCCAGCTTCTTCATGCCTGGCCTCAATGATGAGTCATATGCTTTCTTAGACCAGCTTGTCTGGTAGTTATGCTGAGCATTTAGTCTCCCGGATATTGGAAAGTGACTGAGAGGTTTCTGTATTGACTCTGTGGAACATTCCCTACTCCATCCAGCCCTTCCCGCTGGCCAGCCCTTCTCTTTCCCTCCTTTTGCTGGCTCCTTGCCATGGAGCCTGACCCCTGCCCTTCTCTTTCCCCCTTGTTCCCAGCTCCTTGCCCCGGAATCTGACACTAGGTCAGCCAAGGGAGGCCCCAACTCATTGTCCAGCCACGTCTCTGTAATGCACACAAGGTTGGCCACACAATCCAGGATCAACTCCCGGATAGTTGTTGATTTATTGACAAATGACTCCACGTTCAACAGCAACAGCTTCAGTCCGGGGTTCTCCTGACCCCAATCCACCACACTATCTGCCCAGGGGGTGGTAATCAGAACAGGCACCAAAACCTATCCTGTTTCCTAACTCACACATCCTTCCCTCCCTGTGGGACCATATCTCCCTCGCCCCATCACAACCCCACTGGCTGAGGTCCTCCCCCCAGCTGACCTGACCCCAGGAACCTCATTCCCCTGGCTGTCCTGTGCCGCCAACAGCGAGGGAGTTCCCCACCCAACAACCTCCCCTTATCACCGGCTCTCACTGGGCATAAGATAAACTCCCCAGAAAGGCTGTATCCCCTCTCACACTGGGGAAAACAACCCTCCCCTCCCTAACCCAATTCCCCTCCTTCCCCACTGTGACTGGGGTAGGAGGCATACCCAATAATCCCCCTCACAACTACAGTACCCTCCCCCCTCAAAACCTACCCTAATCTCAAACCACCCCCAAGACCTCTGCAAGCTAGTAACATCAACCAGTAATCATCCCCCTGTCCTCGGTGCTGCTCTGAAGGGTCACACCAAAGGCATTCAGAGGCATCGATTCATTAAGTACCTGTTTCAGCCCTAAAATGGGAAACAACCCCCTGAAGTCCAGGTTTGGTCTGTGCACCTCCCACTCACGTCTTTAGAGTGTAAAGCCTAATAAATGGATGGTCCCTGCATGTATTTCTTGTGCATTTAGGCAGCCCCCACAAACAGGGTTAGCATGACAAGCCTAATACATGGCTAGGTGTTCTTCCCCGTCATGCTCTGAACACCAAAACCTCCTTCTCAGTAACCCACCCCCTGTGATGACTCACAATTGTGGTGAACCATGGAAAGAAGTAGCTGCAGCAGATGTTTCTGTCTTCTGGGTTATGATGTCGGGAGGCAGTCCAGTGCCTGCTGCGCCTACCCACGGAGGTTCTCACCTGTGTTTATAACTGTTTGCACTTGTTGGCTCAAATTCAGTTTTTGTCACTATGCACATAATGCTGAGTTTATTGATCAAATTGCATATTTTATTGAGATTCCATAGTGAAAATTGAAAGCAAATGTAGAAATTCAAATTGAAAACAATTAACCTTTGCATATTGCCACCAGATTTCTTACAGCAATGTACTGGCAGGAAGCAGCACACAGTTTTATTGGGGTCTCACCAGATCTGGTGTAGGAATTCCCTACTGTAACCCCTCTGTATTTCCCTCTGTATACCCCTCTGTATATGCCTCCTGTAACCCCTCTGTATTTCTCTCTACTCTTCTGCATTACCATGCAGTGGGGGTAGAAAACATGCCCACTTAAGAGGACTTCAGAATGTCCTGGTGAACTTCAGGATGTCCTAAGCCTTGTCTTACAGATAGATGAGATCATCTAACCTTGACTGGAGAAAGAGAGCACAGTGATGCTGGGACGCATTCCCACTGAGAAATATGTTGCCACCACCACCTGGAAGCTTACCACTACTGACTGCTGCCACTCTGTTCCCCAGCAATTGGCACTGGCACCTCCACAGCTGGCACCGTACTAGTGGACCTCCATGGCTAGCACCATACTAGTGGAGGTTTGCACGGCGATTGGACTGGGTTGTGGAGTTGCTTGACTCTGCTGAGGCAATGGAGGGCTTTTAGAAGGAGGGGTTCCTGAACTGCAAGGGGAGCCAATAGGGATGGGCGAACGCGGTTCGGAAGTTCAGAGTTTGGCCCAAACTCAGCCTGTTCGGAAGACTGAACCCGAACCCAAACCTGAACCCAAACTGACTGAACCGAACTCTATTGCAAACGTCGAAACGACTGAACAGTTTGGTCAGTTCGGATCACGTTTGGTTGAGTTCAGGTTGCAAAAACATGTCACAGGAAGGCAAAATGTTTATGTTTAAAAATTGTTTTATATTATGCTGGAAGTCGCCCCGAGATGCTGTGGGCATGGGGGGGGTGGCATATAAATATAAATAAATAAATAAATAAATAAATAAAACATGACAGGGAGCGGGAGTCAGCTGAGGAGCAGACTTCCAGGCACCAGGAGTGGAGAGGCTTGGAGTAGCAGCCAGCCTGCCCAATCACCATCCCTTTGTGCCTCAGACCACTGGCTTCGCAGTCTGTGATTGACCACGGGCTAAGCTGCATGGAGCCAATGGGACTTGCAGTGAGGCAGGCGCAGCAAGAAACAAAACTCATTGGTCTCCCCCCTTCCCAACACCTTCTGAGCTAGTCACTGTTCCTGATAGGAGGCGTTTCAGAAGGCTCCCTCTCCTAGCAGTTTTTATTCCTTCCTATTCCTAATCCATTGCCATCCTCTTCCTATATCACCCATCCAACCCATTTACCTCCATGTTATCATTTATTTAGATTATATTCGATAGATTTAGGTGTTATTTTTAGGTTTTACCCCTCCCTGCATTCCCTGTGTTCATTCTTCCTTCCTCCCTCCCCCCTCCATTGAATCCAATCCCTGTCTCTATATATATTCCATCCCTGATTCCCTTCCCCTGTTTTTTTATTCATTTTGAGTAGCATTAGATTGATTTAGGTTTCATTTCAGTTTTGTACCCCTCGCTGTGTTCTTTGTGTCCCCCCCATATAGATAGATAGATAGATAGATAGATAGATAGATAGATAGATAGATAGATAGATAGTAGAATTGTAGGAGTTAGCTGAGATAGAGATAGTGTTTAGAGATTTTTTTAGTGTTTGTAGGAGTAGGCCTTTGTACTTATTAGATAGATAATCCATTTAGTTGATAGCATTTAGAATAGTTGTAGGAGTTAGATTGTGTGTGTGTGTGTGTGTGTGTGTGTGTATAATATTAGATTAAAAATTTAAATTAAAAAAAATTAAAACATTAAAAAAAATATATAAAAACATTATTTTGGAGGGAGAAATGGAGAAACGAAGGAGAGGTCGGACTGCTGCCTGTAGGGCAGGCAAAGGGGCACATGCCAGAGGCGGAAGGGACTGTGCCAGGAGAGTGGCAAAAGGCAGCAGCAGTAGCCTGAGCACATCACCACGCCCCAAACTCAGCAGGCCTGCTTTAGGGCCCCAGGCTTCAGCAGCTCAGTGTCGCCTCCTGGCAGTGCCCTCCTCCCCTGCCATGCAGGGCACTGGAAGGCCTGCAGGACTTGAGGCTGCATCTGTCTCTGCTGGTGGTGGTTCTGGAGCAGTTGCTGGGGTTGCTTGCTATGTTCCTACAGGACCACCAATGTCCCCCCACTGTTGAGGCAATCCCCAGCAGTCCAGAGCTGGTGGATCCCATCCCAGCTGCTAGAGGCAGGGCCCGATCCCCGGGCAATGTCAGTATGTAGAGGAATAGCAGCAGCAGCAGCAGCAGCAGCAGCAGCTATAGAGGGGGGCACAGGGAGAGTGCCAATAGCATGGCGGTCACGCGCAGTCTAGCCTCAGTACTCCCTTCATGGGGCATCACTGTGATCGCGGACAGTGAGGAAGAGGCAGACACGAGTGCCACAGAGGAGACATCTGCAGCTGAGGTGATGGCTGAGCCTCCTCCCAGAGCTGTGTCACCAGTGCCACCAAGTTCTCCCCCTCCCAGCAGCACTGGCAGCAGTGCGTCACCCGGGGTGGGGCAGAAGGCAAGAGGGGGGGGAATCCTCAGTCTGGGAACATTTTAAACTGGTGCGGGCAGATGATCCCAGAGAGGTGCAGTGCACTTTGGTTAAGTGGTGAAGCGTGGGGAGGTGCTTGCCAACCTTGGGACAACTGCAATGGCAAGGCACCTCGAGGCATGCCACAGTGCTCTAATGCTAAGCGGGAAGGCAGGGGAAGTGGATGTCAATGGGTTCCTGACTGTAGCAGTGGCCAGTAGCTCAGCTCCTTCAGTGGGCAAGCGTCCCACACCAACTGCTGCTGCCTCTAGCAGCAGGAGCAGTATGGGGGCAGAACAGCAGCAGGAGCCTCGCCAGCAGCATCAGTACACCATAGAGGAGCTGGGGTGGGGGCAGCTGCGAAGGCCATCGGGTGCTGGATGATGGCGTGGCTTCTTTCATGAGAAAGCCAAGTGCCAGTTGGCCAAGATGATTGCGCTGGATGGGCAGACCTTCTCAATTGTAGATGACAAGGGCTTCCAGTGGCTTATAGGATTCCTGGCCCCCAACTTTAAGCTGCCTTCCCATTCCACCCTGAGTCAGACTGTGGTGCCACAGCTGTACAGGGTTTTGAAGGAGCAGGTGAGGGAGAAGCTGGCAGGGTCTGGAGGGCCATGGTCCACTTCTCCACTGACCTGTGGTCCTCCAGGAACACCCAGCATGCCTACCTGGCAGTAACTGCACACTGGTGGCAGGACCCAAAGGCAGCGCTTGACAGTGGCAGGAGCGGTCCTGAAGCAGGTATAGGTGGGGCCTGCTTCAGGAACAAGTAATGGAAATCTCCCACACATGCCAGGCACGGCCTTCACCAAGGGGTGTGTGGTCACGGACAACGCGGCCAATATACTAAAGGCAGTCCATGACAGAGGCTTCACAAGCATCCCTTGTGGTGCACACACCCTCCATCTTGTGGTCAAGGATGCTCTGGGCTTGGGGGATAAGGGGATTGGTCCAGGCACCCTTAGCTCCCTGGTCGACCGGGGGAGGAAGCTGGAAGGGTTCTTCAAAAGGAGTGTGAAGGGCAATGAGCCCGCCGGGAGAAGCAAGCTGAACAAGGGTCCCCCGTACACCAGCTCATCCAGGATGTCTCCACCACCTTCCTGATGCTTGAGCAGCTTCTTGAGCAGAAAGCCACCCTGCATCAGGTGGAACTGGAGACAGACATTGAGGCACCTCCAGGGTACAACAGGTAGGGATGGATGAACAGGTCGCAGTTTGGGTTCGGCTGTTCGGTTCGGTCTCGTTCGATTCGCCTGTTCAGTTCGTCCATTCAGTCTGTTTGCCGCGTTTGGGTCTGGCCGTTCGGTTCAGTCGTGTTCAGTTCGGGCGTTTGGAAAAAGGCTCTCTGTTCAAGAAATGATGGCCCCAGACACATGACGGTGGGTCCTGGGGCTAGAGTGGCAGCTTAAAGATATTGACTACAGCCCTCCCTGCCTGT
>QEPC01009833.1:421804-483553 GCA_003113815.1 Sphenodon punctatus | reverse complement strand
TTGTAGGAGTTAGCTGAGATAGAGATAGTGTTTAGAGATTTTTTTAGTGTTTGTAGGAGTAGGCCTTTGTACTTATTAGATAGATAATCCATTTAGTTGATAGCATTTAGAATAGTTGTAGGAGTTAGATTGTGTGTGTGTGTGTGTGTGTGTGTGTGTATAATATTAGATTAAAAATTTAAATTAAAAAAAATTAAAACATTAAAAAAAATATATAAAAACATTATTTTGGAGGGAGAAATGGAGAAACGAAGGAGAGGTCGGACTGCTGCCTGTAGGGCAGGCAAAGGGGCACATGCCAGAGGCGGAAGGGACTGTGCCAGGAGAGTGGCAAAAGGCAGCAGCAGTAGCCTGAGCACATCACCACGCCCCAAACTCAGCAGGCCTGCTTTAGGGCCCCAGGCTTCAGCAGCTCAGTGTCGCCTCCTGGCAGTGCCCTCCTCCCCTGCCATGCAGGGCACTGGAAGGCCTGCAGGACTTGAGGCTGCATCTGTCTCTGCTGGTGGTGGTTCTGGAGCAGTTGCTGGGGTTGCTTGCTATGTTCCTACAGGACCACCAATGTCCCCCCACTGTTGAGGCAATCCCCAGCAGTCCAGAGCTGGTGGATCCCATCCCAGCTGCTAGAGGCAGGGCCCGATCCCCGGGCAATGTCAGTATGTAGAGGAATAGCAGCAGCAGCAGCAGCAGCAGCAGCAGCTATAGAGGGGGGCACAGGGAGAGTGCCAATAGCATGGCGGTCACGCGCAGTCTAGCCTCAGTACTCCCTTCATGGGGCATCACTGTGATCGCGGACAGTGAGGAAGAGGCAGACACGAGTGCCACAGAGGAGACATCTGCAGCTGAGGTGATGGCTGAGCCTCCTCCCAGAGCTGTGTCACCAGTGCCACCAAGTTCTCCCCCTCCCAGCAGCACTGGCAGCAGTGCGTCACCCGGGGTGGGGCAGAAGGCAAGAGGGGGGGGAATCCTCAGTCTGGGAACATTTTAAACTGGTGCGGGCAGATGATCCCAGAGAGGTGCAGTGCACTTTGGTTAAGTGGTGAAGCGTGGGGAGGTGCTTGCCAACCTTGGGACAACTGCAATGGCAAGGCACCTCGAGGCATGCCACAGTGCTCTAATGCTAAGCGGGAAGGCAGGGGAAGTGGATGTCAATGGGTTCCTGACTGTAGCAGTGGCCAGTAGCTCAGCTCCTTCAGTGGGCAAGCGTCCCACACCAACTGCTGCTGCCTCTAGCAGCAGGAGCAGTATGGGGGCAGAACAGCAGCAGGAGCCTCGCCAGCAGCATCAGTACACCATAGAGGAGCTGGGGTGGGGGCAGCTGCGAAGGCCATCGGGTGCTGGATGATGGCGTGGCTTCTTTCATGAGAAAGCCAAGTGCCAGTTGGCCAAGATGATTGCGCTGGATGGGCAGACCTTCTCAATTGTAGATGACAAGGGCTTCCAGTGGCTTATAGGATTCCTGGCCCCCAACTTTAAGCTGCCTTCCCATTCCACCCTGAGTCAGACTGTGGTGCCACAGCTGTACAGGGTTTTGAAGGAGCAGGTGAGGGAGAAGCTGGCAGGGTCTGGAGGGCCATGGTCCACTTCTCCACTGACCTGTGGTCCTCCAGGAACACCCAGCATGCCTACCTGGCAGTAACTGCACACTGGTGGCAGGACCCAAAGGCAGCGCTTGACAGTGGCAGGAGCGGTCCTGAAGCAGGGTATAGGTGGGGCCTGCTTCAGGAACAAGTAATGGAAATCTCCCACACATGCCAGGCACGGCCTTCACCAAGGGGTGTGTGGTCACGGACAACGCGGCCAATATACTAAAGGCAGTCCATGACAGAGGCTTCACAAGCATCCCTTGTGGTGCACACACCCTCCATCTTGTGGTCAAGGATGCTCTGGGCTTGGGGGATAAGGGGATTGGTCCAGGCACCCTTAGCTCCCTGGTCGACCGGGGGAGGAAGCTGGAAGGGTTCTTCAAAAGGAGTGTGAAGGGCAATGAGCCCGCCGGGAGAAGCAAGCTGAACAAGGGTCCCCCGTACACCAGCTCATCCAGGATGTCTCCACCACCTTCCTGATGCTTGAGCAGCTTCTTGAGCAGAAAGCCACCCTGCATCAGGTGGAACTGGAGACAGACATTGAGGCACCTCCAGGGTACAACAGGTAGGGATGGATGAACAGGTCGCAGTTTGGGTTCGGCTGTTCGGTTCGGTCTCGTTCGATTCGCCTGTTCAGTTCGTCCATTCAGTCTGTTTGCCGCGTTTGGGTCTGGCCGTTCGGTTCAGTCGTGTTCAGTTCGGGCGTTTGGAAAAAGGCTCTCTGTTCAAGAAATGATGGCCCCAGACACATGACGGTGGGTCCTGGGGCTAGAGTGGCAGCTTAAAGATATTGACTACAGCCCTCCCTGCCTGTTACTTGACCCCAGAACTCTGGCAGTGGGTCCTGGAGCTGGAGTAGCTGTTTCTTGATGCTTTGGAAAATTGGCTTTCTGTGCAAGGAATGATGGCCCCGGACCCATGACGCTGGGTCCTGGGGCTAGAGTGGCAGCTTCTGGATATTGGAAACAGCCCTCCCTGCCTGTAACTTGTCCCCATAACCCTGGTGTTGGGTCCTGGGGCTGGAGTGACTGTTTCTTGATGCTATGGAAAATTGGCTTTCTGTGCGAGGAATGATGAACCCATACCTATGACGCTGCATCCTGGGGCTAGAGTGGCAGCTTGTAGATGTTGGCCACAGCCCTCCATGCCTGTAACTTGGCCACAGAACCGTGGCGGCGGGTCCTGGGGCTGGAGTGGCTATCTCTTGATGCACTTGAAAGACATCGCCTCTGTGCGAGAAATGATGGCCCCAAACCCATGATGGTGGGTCCTGGGGCTAAAAGAGTGACAGCTTGTAAATATTGGCCAAATCCCTCCCTGCCTGTAACTTGGACCCAGAACTCTGGTGGCATGTCCTGGGGCTGGAGTGGCTGTTTCTTGATGCGGTTGAAACACGTTGCCTCTGTGTGAGGAATGATGGCCCCAGACCCATGATTGTGGATCCTGTGGCTAGACTGGCAGCTTCTGGGTATTGGAAACAGCCCTTCCTGCCTGCAACTTGGCCACAGAACCCTGGCGGCGGGTCCTGAGGCTGGAATGGCTGTTTCTTAGTGTGGTTGAATGAAGTATTTCGGTGCAAGGAATGATGTCCCCAGACCCATGATGGTGGATCCTGGGGCTAAGGTGGCAACTTCTAGATACATATTGGCCACAGCCCTCCCTGTCTGTAACTTGGCCCCAGAGCCCCGAGGGTGGGTCCTGGGGCCTGGAGTGGCTGTGTATTGATACGGTGGAATGACATCACCTCTGTGCGAGGAATAATGGCCCCAGACCCATGATGGTGTGTCCTGGGGCTAAGGTGGCAGCTTCTGTTTATTAGCCACAGCCCTCCCTGCCTGTAACTTGGCCCCAGAATCCTGGTGGTGGGTCCTGGGGCTAGAGTGATTGTTATTTGATACGGTGGAACAACATTGCCTCTGTGCAATGAATGATGGGCCCCAGAACGTGTGGCATAGACAACATGGGCGGCATTGGCAGTAGCACCAGCAGACATTGGTTGCCAGGGAACAGAACTCATGGCACAGATGGTATATAGGCCTGGGGGCCATTGGCTCTAGCAGCAGCTGACATTGGTTGCTGGGGAAGTCAGGTAGGTGGTGTGGCATGAGCGGCAGTCAGACAGACTGAGGCAGGGTTCAAGGTTTGCAACCTGGGTGGGTGGGCAGGCAGGCAGCGTGGCATGAGAGGCAGTAAGGCAGGCAGGCTTGGGCAGGCTTTGAGCTNTAGTTTGCTGGTTAACCTCTGCTGTTACTGGATTGAATAACTGCTGAGCTATCCAACATACTGCATATTAGCCGTGGATAATTTTTTTGCTTTCCATTTATGCTCTATACATTGCCCTTCGGCCCCCTTAAGCAGCCATATACTTTGAAGCTGTAGCTCTGCCTGCCCTCCTTCCTTCATTTATCTGTCCTAATAGGTACTGCAGTGCACAGTCACTGAATTACTCTCTGCCTCACAGGAACATTTTACTGCAGTTTGCTGGCTTAGTGCATTGTTTTTCTTGGCTGAGTTGAAGTGAAGATGCATTTGGCTTTGGTGCATTTGGGTTAATGGGGTTTTTGTGTTTGTGTGTGTGTTGACGTCTTTCTTACTTTGCACTATTTATCTGGACTCCTAAGAGATCTGTGCTGCAAGGTTTAAAACAACAAGCAAATAGGTGCACATTTCATGTGGCCAGGGTTAATTTCCCAGAGGTATTATTTACCCTTATGCATATAACACTCTCTGTAGCTGTCACAATATCAGTTTCCCAAATGGGTAAATTACCTACTGTCTACTTTCTATGTCACTGGTAGGTGTGTGTGTGTGTGTGTGTGTGTGTGTGTGTGTGTGTGTGTGTGTGAGAGAGAGAGAGAGAGAGATATGTCCTTTCATACATAATGCTTTTGCTGTGACCGGCACCACCAAATATGAAACCTAGGAAGTAGGGATGGGCGAAGAGATCGCAGTTTGGTTTCGACCTTTCGGTTTGGCTGCATTCGGTTCATCCGTTCAGTTAGTTCGCCGGGTTCGGGTTCGGCCGTTCGGTTCGGCCGTTCAGTTTGGCCGTTTGGCCGTTTGGGAAATGTTTTGTTATGGGGTTTTTTTGTTTATTTTTTATATGGTTTTTTGTTTTTTTATTGGGTTTTATATGGGTTTTTTGGTTTTTTATTTGGTTTTTTTTGTTTTATATGGGTTTTTTAAATTTAATTTTTTAATCTAATATTATATCTATCTATCTACACTAAATCTAACTGCTATTAACTATTCTAAATGCTATAAACTAAATGGATTATCTAATAAGTACACAGGCCTACTCCTACAAACACTAAAATTCACTAGCGCTATCTCTATCACTAAGCTAACTCCTACAACTGTCTACTATCTATCTATCTATCTATCTATCTATCTATCTATCTATCTATCTATCTATGGGATGGGAGGAATCACAAACAACACAAGGTTTCAGTTTAAGGTTTAAATTTCATTTCAGTACAAAACTAAAATGAAATTTAAAGTAATCTAATAATCGTACTCTCAAGGAAAAAACAGGGGAAGGGAAGGGAATCTGGGATGGAATATATGGGAGAGGGAAAGGATTCAATAGAGGGGGGAGGAAGGAAGGAGATTGAACAGAGGGAACACAGGGAGGGGTATAAACAAAAAATAACCACTAAATCTATCTAAGCTAAGCTAAATAAATGAATGAGAATATGGGGGAAGATGGGTTGGATGGGTGAAATGGGAGGAGGAATGCAATGGATTGGGGAGCTGGGAAATGCTTGGAGAGGGAGCCTTCTGAAACGCCTGCTGTTCAAGAGCAGTGACTAGCTCAGAAGATGTTGGGAAGGGGGGAGGCAGATAGTTTTGTTTCTTGCAAGCCTCTCCACCCCTGGTGCCTGGAAGTCTGCTCCTCAGCTGACTCCCCCTCCCTGTCATGTTTGACATTCAAGTGACCCTTTTTTTGCCACCCGAACTCACCCGAATGTGATCCGACTGACCAAATTGTTCAGTCATTTTGACGTTCAGAATTGAGTTCGGTTCAGTCAGTTCGTGTTCGGATTCGGGTTTGGGTTTGGTCGTCTGAACAGGCCGAGTTTGGGCCGAACTCTGAACTTCTGAACCGCGTTCGCCCATCCCTACTCGACTGCTGCTGAGGCACCGTCATACTCCCTCTCATAGCTGTCCCTATGGCCATAGAGGCCATAGAGGGATGACTTGCGTGCCACACTGCCCTTGAACCTGGGGTCCAGCATTGTTCCCAAAACATATTCCCCCCGCAGCAGGAGCTCGTCAAACCTCACCTTCAGGCCTGTCTTGAATTTCTCTGGCAACCCAACCACCTCAGCCCCCAGCTTCCTGCCCCGAAGGCTGCAATCCTGCTGCTGCAGAATCTCTTCAAGACTCCGGTGGAGACTCTGGACCAGAGGGGTCACCTGGCTGATTGTGGCTGTGGAGGAGCTGATAGTCTCCGCCACTTCCAGGAACGGTTGCAGAACGAAGACCATCTGGGAGACGATCTCCCATTCTGCCCCATTGAAGCCTGGAGAAGCCCCGCTGTGTGTGTCCAATTGCATCTGATGCAAGGCGGCTTTCTGTTCCACAAGCCGCTCTATGTTCCTGGCAGTGTGGGGACAGTCCATGACTTCCGCCTGATGCAGGGCCCACCTATATCCTGCTTCAGCACCCCTCATACCACTGTCAAATGCTGACTCTGGGTTCTGACACCAGTGCACCATCACCGCCAGGTACACGTGCTGGGCATTCCAGCTGGACACAGGTCAGTGGTGAAATGGACAGTGGCACCCCCAGCCCCTGCCAGCTGCTCCTTCACCCACTCCTTCAAAGCCCCAAACGGAGCTGGCACCACTGTACAACTCAGGGTGGTGCGGGACGACAGCTTAAACTTTGGGGCCAGGAACCCCATCAGCTGCTTAAACCTGGTGTCCCCGACAATGGAGAAGGACTGCCCATCGACAGTGATCATATCAGCCAACAGGCACGTGGCTTTCTCTTGAAAGCCACACCACACTCCAGCTGCCTATGGCCTTGGCAGCTGCCCCCATCCCAGCTCCTCCATTGTGGGCTGACTCTGTTGGCGAGGCTTTTGCTCCTGCTGCTCCCCCCTAGCAGCGATACTGCTCCTGCTGCTAGACGCAGCTGCTGGAGCAGGACAGTTGCCCAATGAAGGAGGCGGATGCCTAGCCGCTTGGTTCGGGAACCCGCTACAATCTACTGACCCTGCCTCCCCGCTTAGCAGTGCAGCACTGTGACTCTATTTCAGGTGCCTCGACATGGCGGTTGTCCCCAGGTTGGTGAGCACCTGTCCATGCTTCACCACCTTATTGCACAAAGTGCACCGCACCTCCCACGGATCATCTGCCTGCACCTTAAAATGCTGCCAGACCCATGATTTTTTTAGCCCCTTCTGCCTTCTGGCCTGCACCGGGTGATGAACTCCTGGGAGGGGCAGGACATGGTGGCACTGGCGACACAGCTCGTTGAGGAACAGCCATCACCTCAGCAGCACCAGATACAGAGACCTCCTCCACAGAAATCTCTGCATCGCTGTCCCCATCCCCAAACAGAGTGATGGAGGCTGATGGACTCCCCATGCTGCTCCCACTCTGAGCAGAACTCTCCCCTTGCCCCCTATAGCTGCTGTTGCTGCTGCTGCTACGCTCCCTTCTTCCATTGCCCGGGGATAAGGTCCTGCCTTTAGCAGCTGGGGTGAGATCCATCAGCCCTGGACTGCTTTGGGGGATTACCTCTATAATTATAGGGGAGTCGGGGAACAATGGTGACCCCTGAGGAGCTTCAGGCACTGAGTCGCCTGCACTTTCAGTGGAAGATGAGACAGCCTCAGCCACCTGCAATGCAGACATTACAGTGCCCTGCATGGCAGTGTTCAGATTCGAGTTCGGGTTCGGTCATGCAAAGAGACCAAGTTCGGTCTGAACTCCGAACTTCCAAACCGCGTTCGCCCATCCCTAATAACAGGGAGGAAAGGGAGATTCTTGCTCACACAGTCTTCGTCCTGAGACCGTTCCTGGCCATGATGGAGACCATGAGCAGCTCCACTGCCACCCTCAGCCAAGTGACCCCGCTGGTCCATAGTCTCCAAAGGAGCCTGGATGAGATTCTTGGGGGATGGGATTGTGGCCCTCCGGGCAGGAAGATCTCCAATGAGGTGTTTGACCTGGCATGGAAGCTGAAGGCGGGGCTGAGCTCCTGCGCCAGGTGCGTGCTTTGATGAGCTCCTGCGCCAGGAGGAATATGTTCTGGCAACAGTGCTGGACCCCAGGATCAAGGGCAACATGGCACGTGTGAAAGCGGTCTATGGCCTCCGGAAGGGTACGCTTGTGAAGAAGGTCCAGCAGGCAGAGCGGTCCATGCAGCAGGACACCTCTGGGCATGGTGGGATTGGGAGCAGCGACACCTTCCAGACATCTGGGTCTATCCCTGCCCCCAGCCATAGTGGTAGCAGCAGTACCAGCAGCAGGATGAGCAGCAGCAGCAGTACCTTTACTAGTGCCAGCAGCTCCTCCTGTGTGCAGGCCACTCTGGGGAGCATGGGGCCAATTACAGAAGGGCACACAGCATGGCTGAGGGCAGTGGGGCAGGTGGTGCCCACCCAGAGCTACCAGAGGGAGCATGATAGCGCCTCAGCAGCAGTGGAGACCTACATGGAGGAGGAGCCATGCATTGATACTAGCAGCAATCCCTTGGCCTACTGGGCTGGCAAGGCCAAAGTGTGGCCAGCCCTGTCGAAAGTGACCAAGGGTATCCTTTCCTGCCCACAAAACAGTGTCCCCAGAGAGTGAGTGTTCCCTGTGGCAGGGGACATTTGCTCCCCGTACCGCCTGAGATTGGGGCCCAAGTTGGTGGAGCAGTTGTTTTTCCTAAAGGTCAACCTTCTGCTGCTGGGATTCCCCGAGCTGCCCCTGGACAAGGAGTGATGGTGCAATGGCACATGCCATCCCATGCCAGGGGCAGTCGGGATGAGGCTCCTCCTCCTCCTCAATCTGGGCTAGGGCTACTGCTCCTATGCCGCTGAGGTGCTGTACCTCCCTCCCAATGCCTGGCACCTGATCGCTCTCTCTCTCGCTCTCTCTCTCTCACTCACTCACTCTCTCTCTCACACACACACACACACACACACACACATACTAGATGGCCTTGGCCACCTTATCTGACTGACTTCATGAAGCAGGGTGGCATTGGGAAACAAACTGTATGCCTGCCAGCCAGCCTATGGCTACACAATCTCGGCCCGCCTATGTGACACTGACTGTCTCTCGCTCTCTTGTGCTGCACAGTCTTTGCTAGCCTATCTGAGTGCCCTGCTGCCAATGTCCCAGCCTGCCTGCCCTACTGCCTCTCATGCCATGCTGCCTGTCTGCCCACCCAGCTTGCCTCCAAGCTCAAAGCATGCCTCAGTCCACCTTCCTGCCTCCCATGTCAAGGTGCCTGTCTGCCCACACAGGTTTCCCAGCTCAAAGCCTGCCCAAGCCCACCTTCTCTACTGCCTCTCATGCCATGCTGCCTGCCTGCCCGCCCGCCCAGGTTGCAAAGCTCGAACCCTGCCTCAGTCTGCCTGACTGCCGCTCATACCATGCCACCTGATTGCTTGCCTGGGCAACCAATGTCTGCTGCTGCTAGTGCCAATGGCCCCCAGGTCTCTATGCTGTCTGTGCCAAGGGTTCTGTACCCTGCCAACCCACTGTCTGCTGGTGCCAATGACCCCCACGCCTATATGCCATCTGTGCCAAGGGTTCTGTACCCTGGCAACCAATGTCTGCTGGTGCCAATGGCCCCCAGGCCAGGCCTATATGCTGCCTGTGCCAAGGGTTCTGTACCCTGGCAACCAATGTCTGGTGATGCTAGTGCCAATGGCCCCCAGGCCAGGCCTATATGCTGTCTGTGCCAAGGGTTCTGTACCCTGACAACTCACTGTCTGCTGGTGCCAATGACCCCCAGGCCAGGCCTATATGCCATCTGTGCCAAGGGTTCTGTACTCTGGCAGCCAATGCTTGCAGGTGCCAATGTCCCCCAGGCCAAGACTATATGCCGTCTGTGCTGAGGGTTCTGTACCCTGGCAACCAATGTCTGGTGATGCTGGTGCCAATGGACCCCAGACCAGGCCTATATGCTGTCTGTGCCAAGGGTTCTGTACCCTGGCAACCCACTGTCTGCTGCTGCTAGTACCAATGGCCCCCAGGTCTATATGTTGTCTGTGCCAGCCAAGGGGTCTGTACCCAGGAAACTCGATGGCTGCTGCTGCTCCCAATCATGCCATGCATTCTATCGGCCTGCCCAGGCTGCCAAGCTCAAAGCCTGCCTGATTGCTGCTCATACCACGCTGCCTGCCTGCCCGCCCAGGTTGCCATTGCCAGCTCAAAGCTTGCCTCAGCCCATCTGCCTGCCTGCCTGCCTGCCTCTCATGCCAAGCTGCTGTGACTGCCTGCCAGCCCAGGTTGCCAAGCTCAAATCCTGCCTGAATTCTGCTCATGCCACTCTGCCTGCCTGTCCCGACAACCCATGTATGCTGCTGCCAAAGGCCCCCACCCCCCAGGCCTATATGCTGTCTGTGCAAAGGGTTCTGTACCCTGGCAACCAGCAATCCACTGTCTAACCACCAACACTCACCACTTGCTACCAAGGAGCCTGTCTCTCCTTCTCTCTGGCACACTCACACAGACACAAGCCCTGCCCCTCCTGGGGGGCTGTCTGCAAGTTGAGACCCTGCTTCTGCCTGGCACATCTTTGGGTTAAAACCTTGACTACGCTACATGTGGAGCCAGCCAGATGCTGCTGTTAGCGATCAACAAGCTGTATGAGATTCTGCCAGCTGCCTTCCAGAACTTCAGCAAATAGGGATAAAAGATTGGACACGTCAAATGAAGCTCGTAACAACAAATATAACAACTTTTATTAAAACTATTTAAACAACAACAGCAACAACAAAACAACAACAAAATTATGAAACCAAAACCAAACATTTAAAGGAAACTTATAAAGGAAACGATTAGTCTCTGGGCCTGTCCCCCGGGACTTGGGGGAAAGGCAGAAGGCATTGGGGGCGCAGCACAGGGCTGAGGGGCGACCACCCAGTCCTCTTCAATCTCGTAGCCATGGGAGACAGCAAACTCCATGGCCCCTTCCACATCCCGATGCCACCTGGAGACCGCCTGGTGGTACAGTTCCAGGCGTTCCATCTTGACAGAGACATACTGGGCATACACCTCCACCTTATTTTTCTCCACCTCAAGCACCTGGAACTGTTCCACTATGTGATTCTCCAGGCAGCATACGCCCATCATCATTTGGCAGCCAGGCCTCTCAACTTTGGCCTGAAAGGCCTTGACCGCAGCAGACTCCCGGGGCCCGGGGGACTCCACATTGGGGCTGGAGGAGGGGGAAGGGCTTACATGCCGGTGCTTCTGGCTTGCCTTCCCCCCATTCTTCTGGTGCTGAGGCTCCACGGCCACACCAGAGTCCTCCTGTCACCTCACCGTCAGGCTGTGGAGCTTCTCAATATTGGGCAATGAGCCCCGATGTGTTCCCCTCTCTCTGCCTCTTGATTCTTTTGCCACAGTTCTAAAGAGCATAAAAAGATAGGAACATAAGAAGTGCCATACTGTGTCAGACCAATGGTCTGTCAAGCCCTGCCAGCATTCTGTCTCCACAAGTGGGTGAACTGAGTGGTCAATCTCTCCCTGCAGGGGACTTCCATTCCTAACAGGTCATAGGGCAATCCATTCCCTGTTGTTCCAGTCTCTGTGCCTTACCTTGCATATGGCGATTCCATCGCCCATCTCATAAAACCTCCAGACATCTGACCTTCTCCCCCGCATGTCTTGGGTGTCACTGGCAACCTCTGCCTAGGGATCCTTCTTGGCCTGGCACCAGTGCTGGGGCCAGCATCTGATTCCTCTCTGAAATGGGAACACATTAAGAACACCAATGTAATATCACGCATTTATGATGATGCCTCTAGTCCTCCCTCCTTGGGGTGCTAGGGATGGCAACTGGAGATGTGACCCTGGATGGCATGTGCAAATCCTGCCCTCCTTGGAGTGCTAGGGGATGCTAGGGATTGCAACTAGAAAGGCCCTGACTGGCACGTGAAAATCCTGCCCTTCTTTGGGTGCTAGTAGCGATGGCAACTTGAAGTACCCTTGCTGGCATGTGCAAATCCTTCCCTCTTTGGGGTGCTAGGGGATGCTAGGGATTGTAACTAGAAATCCCCTGGCTGGCATGTGCAAATCCTGTCCTCCTTGGGGCACTATGAATGGCAACTGGAAAGACCCTGGTGACTAGCATGTGCAAACCCTGCCCTTATTTGGGGGTGCGTAAGGAATGGGATGGTAACTGGAGAGTGGAGACCCTTGCTAGCCTGGCACATGTTTGGGTGGGGGTGCTGCTCATGCTCATGCCTGACTGCTGGAAGAGCCCCACACACTACAGTACCCTCTCTCTCTGTGGCAGACATCCACACGAACCAAACAACCACCTAGCCAAACACACACTCTCTAGCCACACAGCTCCGCATGCATTCAAATTTCTGGTTTCTGGCATGATCATGCACTCTCGCAATATTTTTTCTGAACGCCCGAACCAAACATAATCAAAACGAATGGCCAAACCCAAACTTGGCGAATGACCGAACGCCTGAACCGAACACCCGAATTGAACCGAATGCCCGAACCCGAACCACAACCTGTTTGCACATCCCTAGGAGCCAAGCCCTGGATCATGAAGGCATACAGCATTGCCCACATCCTGGGGCAAAGGTACCTCACCGGCATCTCAGCAACACCTTCTCTGTTGTGGAGAGAGCTCTTGGCCTTTTAAAGCAGCACTGGAGATCAATTAGCTTACTGGTCTCAGCAGCTGCTGCAGAGGTTGCTGAGGCAGGATTCCAGCAGGGTTTGGCTCTCTCTCCAGGAGCACTGTAGGGGAGTGAGAAATATATATATATATTATTTATAATAAAATTTATATGCCGCCCCCTCCTGCTAAAAGCATCTCGGAGCGGTTAACAACCAATTAAAACATTTGAAACAACAACAATACAATTTAAAACACAATTAAAACTCAATGTAAAAATACAATATGCCTCCCACCCTAAACCAACCCACCCACCCCCTCTCCCTCAGGAAAAGCATGGCAGAACATCCAGGTCTTACATTGTCTATGGAAAGAGGGGAGATCAGTAGTCAGGAGGACCTCCTGTGGGAGGGAGTTCCACAACTGTGGTGCAGCCACATAGAACGCCCTCCGCAAGGTTGACACCCAAGAAACCCAGGGGACCTCGAGGAGGGTGCCCCCAGCCAACTGCAGGGGCTGATCCAGGACCCACAGGTTGAGGCAGTCCCACAGGTAGGTGGCCCACAGACTATTCAGGGCTTTAAAGGTCAACACCAACACCTTGAATTTGGCCCAGAAGACTATAGGCAGCAAGTGCAGAGCGCGAATCACTGGTGTAATATGCTCATGTCAACCCATCCCCATTAGATGAGCCACTGCATTCTGCACCAGATGCTGCCTTTGAGCCAGCACCAAGGGTAGTCCCACGTAGAGTGCATTGCAGTAGTCCAATCTCGAGGTAATAAAAGCATGGATGATCATGGCTAGGTCGGAGTCTGAGACATACAGTTGAAGCCGACGCACCAGATGGAACTGGCGAAATTCCCCTTTCACCACAGCCACCACCTGGGCATCCAGGTGGAGCTGTGGGTGCAGGAGCACCCCCAGACTCTGAAGCTGAGATACCAGGGCAGGGAGGATCCCATCAATTATGGGGACCGTCACTCCCCCGACCTTCCCCACGACCATCACCTCTGTCTTGTCCGAATTTAACCTCAGACGGCTCACCCTCATCCAATCCCTCACAGCTGCCAAGCACCAGGTAAGCACTGCTGGTCCTGAGTTGGATGAAAAAGAGAGATAAAGCTTGGTGTCATTAGCATACTGATAACACCGTATGCCAAACTTCCTAACAACCTCTCCCAAAGGCTGCATGCACACGTTGAACAAGAGAGTGAACAGGATGGAACCCTGTGGGACTCTACACATGAGACCCCGGGGAAAAGATGAAGAATCACCCAGGACCACACGTTGGACTCTCCCAGCCAGGAAGGAGCAGAACCACTCAAGAACGGTCCCACCAATCCCTGCCCAGTCCCGCAGCTGAGTCACCAATAACTCATGGTCAATGGTATCAAATGCAGCTGAAAGATATAATAGGATCAAAAGGGTCGAATGACCCTGTTCCAACTCACAGGAGAGATAGTTGACTAAGGCCACAAGTGCACCCTCCGTGCCATATCCAGGGCGAAAACCTGACTGCAAGGGATTGAGGAAGTTAATCCAGTTCAGATGCTTCTGCAATTGCCGAGCCACCACCCACTCAATAACCTTCCCTAAAAAGGGAAGGTTAGAGACCGGACAATAGCTGTCCAGGATGCCAACATCCAATGATGGTTTCTTGAGCAGGGGCCACACCAGTGCCTTCTTAAGACAGTCCAGGACCCTGCCTTCCCCAAGGGAGGCATTGGCAATCCCTGCCCGCAACATCCCTATTGTCTCCTGGCTGGCCTTGACCAGTCAGGATGGGCATGGGTCTAATTCACAATAAGTGACTCGGACAGACCTCAGGGCATCCCCTGCATCTGGGGGCAACGCATTCTGAAATTCATCCCACAAAATAGGACAAGGTGGGGCTTCAACTGCCTCTGGCTCACCCACTGCTAAAAGTGTTGCATCAAAACTGGTGGATCTGAGTGATTTTATCTGCAAAAAAGTCCACAAACAAATCACAGCAGCATTCAATGACTTTAAATCCAGGCAGAGGGAGGCCGGACTGACCAGCCCCCTCACCACCCGGAAAAGCTCCACTGGGCATGACTTAGAAGATGCAATGAGGCCACAGCATAGGTACATAACCAAACTCTATGCCGTAATCGATCGGCTTCAGCACAGAGTGACACCACCGTCGCTCTAACTGCCGCCATTCCCGCTTCCTCCACCTTCCTCTGTATACCATGGTGACCTGCGTTGTCGGCGGTTCGGTAGCGGATGCCTGGGAGCCACCCTGTCAATGGCCTCCACCGACACGGAATTCCACATTGTCACGAGGTTATTGAGTGAGCAGCCATCAAATTCAGAGTATACATCTCCTAAAGCGGTATGGAACCTTGTAGGTTCCATCAGCCATTGGGGGTGAACCATCCTAACTGGTTCTGCACCCTCCCGGGGGCTGACATGCACTAGGATACTAGCCCAGAGGAGATAATGATCCATCCATGACAAAGGTTCTGCTAACACCTCCCCCACTAATGGGATCCCCCACCTCAAGGCCTGTGCAAAACATTATGTCTAGGGTATGTCCTCCAATGTGTGTGGGGCCCACCTTCCTCCGAGATACGCTCATGGTTGCCATGGCGGCCATGAACTCACGCTCTGCCCCTCCAAGACTGACATCGGCATGGATATTGAAGTCCTCCAGGACTATTGCCCTGGGAGACCGCAAGACCACCCCCGACGCAGCTCAGTCAGTGTGGATAGGGAAGCTGCCATATAGGTGTGTGCCCTGTATATCAGCAGTATACCTAATCTGTCTCTGGTCAAATCCAACACTAAATGCAGTCCATCTATCCCCATGATAGTTTGCAGAGGAAAGCTCCTCACAGACAATGTATTATTAAAAACAATGGCTACACCACCACCCCTGGCACCCCAGATGAGGCTGATGCTGCATGAAGTACCCAGATGGAACAAGGTCAGCTAATATTGGCCTTGAATAATTGTCGAAATATACAGAAATCCTCCACTGACACTCACATCATGTTGCCCCACTCCCTGTCACTGTTATGCCATTTTGACCCGCCCTCCGAGCCAGACCACAATGTTGCCCTGCCCTTTGACTGTATGTCTCAGAGAAGGACCTTGCCACTACCATCCATGCTTTTATTACCTTGAGACTGGATTAGTGTAACTCACTCTACGTGGGACTACCCTTGGTGATGGTCCAGAGACTGCAGCTGGTGCAGAATGTGGCAGCTCATCTCCTTGGGGGGATGAGTCATCATAACCACAGTACACCAGTGTTCCGTTCTCCACACTGGCTGCTGATAGTCTTCCGGGCCTAATTCAAGGTGTTGGTTTTGACTTTTAATGCCCTGAATGGACTGGGCCCCACTTATATACAGGACCGCCTCACCCTTTGGGATCAGCCTTTGTGGTCGGCCAGGAGCATCCTCCTTGAGTTCCCCTGGTTTTCTCAGATGATGACTATGAGAATGGTGTTCTTGGTGGCCTCACCACAGCCATGGAACTCCCTCCTGCCATAGGTCTGCAGTCCGCTTGTCCTTAGACCTCCCCTCTTTCCGGAGACAGTATAAGAACTGGCTGTTTTTTTCTGCCAAGGTTATTTCAATGTTTACTACTACTACTACTACTACTACTACTACTATTATTATTATTATTATTATTATTATTATTATTATTATTATTATTATTATTATTATCAAGCATTTATATAGCACCAGCAATGTACCTGGCTCTTTACAAATGAACTGAATAGACATGGTCCCTGCCCTAGGACTTACAACCTGAGAGATAGGGGTGGGTGGGAGGAGACAAAGGAAGGGGAACAGAGGGGGAGAAAAGGAGTGTAATATTTAGGGATGTGCAAACAGAACACGGTTTGGAGGTTCGGATGTTCAGTCGTTCAGTTCAAAACCAGAGTTCGGGTTCAGTTGTTTGGCTCAGTGGAGTTTGGTTCGGCTGTAGTCGGCCGAACATCTGAAAATAGCGTGATCGATACCGATACCGATACCCGATACCGAAATTGAACAAATGTTTTCGGTATAGGTATCATTTGGGCCTGAAACCACCCCTGGTCTCCACCCCTGGTGCCAGGAAGTCTGCTCCTCAGCTGCCTCCCCTCTCAGACATGTTTTTCCCACCCAAAGTCACATTTTTCCCACCCCCAAACGTACCCAAACTCATCCAAACTTTTTGAACTGTTCGGACGTTCGAACGTTCAGTTCGGACGTTTGGTTCGGTCATCCGAACAGGCAGAGTTCAGCCCGAACTCCAAACATCCGAACCACGTTCGCACATCCCTAGTAACATTCACGAAGATGCGAGGTCCCAGGTGCACGCGCTTGGCTTGGTTACATCGAGAATTATGGCTGGTTGGTCCCTGTGGTGAGGATATGAGTGCATAGACCTCAGGTAACAGATTGTACTGGATGTAGGGTATCAGCAGTTCCTGGGTCTATGAAAATTACTATGTTTTTATGGTTTACATTCATATACTGATTGTGTATATGTTCATTGTAGGTTTTTTTTATGTGGATCATGGCTATGGCCAGTATCTGAATAAACTTAATTGACTGATGTGCAACACTTTGTATTGGTATTTGTTAAATTTAGTTTGCTTCTTTCAGTCCAGGTCTCTAGTTTATCTTGATCATTTTGCATTCCAATCCTGTCTTGCAAAGTGTTTGGAACCCTTACCAGTTTTGTATCATCTGCAAATTTGATGAGTATTCTCTCCACTCCCACCTCTAAATACTTAATGAAGATGCTGAACAATCCGAATATTCCCCTTTCTCTAGCCAATACAATAACGAGCACCAAAGCTGTCCCTTTACCAGACACTTCTTACCTTCTAACATGGAAACCCACTCACTCCCGTTACACAAGTAGAGTCTAGGGATGGGCGAACGCGGTTCGGAAGTTTGGAGTTCGGACTGAACTCGACCAGTTCGGTTGACCAAACTGAACTTCTGAACTGAACTTGATTTTTGAACCAAACTGAACCGAATTTCCAAACTCGGCTCTGTTTGCCCAACCCTAAAAGATAATATTTCATTTAGTTCAATGGGGTTTGAATTTCCGAACTTTGTTCGGAAGTTCAGAGTTCGGACCGAACTCTAATAGTTCGGTCGTTTGAACCGAGCTTCCGAACCGAACCGAATTTCCAAACTGAACCAAACCGAACCGAATTTCCGAACTCAGTTCTGTTCACCCATTCCTAGTAGAGTCCTTTTTGAAATGCATTAAACCAGAACTGGCCATTTTCAGTCTTGGTGCAGGGAGAACGGTTCCACAAAGTCACCTTCATGTCTGCTTCTGAATAAAACACATGCACAAATGAATACCACTTTTTGAGATCATTGATGTGATGAGTAAATAAAGTTTAATTCTGACCAATAACAAGGTGAGTACTGGATGATACTTAGAATTTCATTATGGACTGTGTCAAGGTTTCTCTATAATCAAATGTACAAAAATACCTCATTTTCCCTCTGAGGAAGATAGTACCAAGAGCAGTGTTCTAAAGTAAGCAATGCTCCATGGGGTCTAAGATAAGTGTTTTCAGTCTTTCCTAAACCGGACCACTCCCATCTCTTCCTCTGGTACCCCAAACCCATTTAGAAACATGTGCCCCGCCACTTGCTGACATCTGTCTGCAACCCCTCCCAGAAATGTATATGAGTATGAAAAAAGTGCTTTCCCCCCCCCACCTGTTTGTAATTGTGGGGTGGGGAGGTCTAGGCTAACATATTCTAAGATATAGCTGTTGAGGTTGATGATCCAGAAATTGGGAAGTGTTGTGCAAATAATACACTGCTTTATTTGCTGAGGTGTGTGTGTGTGTGTGTGTGTGTGTGTGTGTGTGTGTGTGATTATACATATGTTGATCTCCCTGCCACCTTAGACACTTCTGACCATACACTCTGCCTTGATTCTCTCCAAATTGCCCTCTGCCGCCATCGTGGCGGTGGGGCCATTGTCGTGCCCCCACCCTCCAAAGAGAGGAGGGCAGGATGAGGCAGGGGGCTGGAGGCTGCATTGCAGCTTTCTTGGGAGCTGACCACAGAGGAAAAGCTGTCGGCGAGGGTTGCTTAGCAACCCTTGCTGGCAGCGTGAAAAATGACACTTCTAATTGGTTGGGCAGGGTCACGTGATGTGATCAGCCTGCATGGAGCACTCCCCGCTCATTCTAGGGAAGAGCGGGGAATGGAGCAGCACCCACCCACCCTTCCCCTATACTGTGGTTTCTACTGGTTGTATTAGAATGGACCAGGAAGGAATTTTTGCAAGAAAAAATTGGTCAGAGGGCCTTCTTGTTTTTCGCCTTCCTAACAGTATCAGGTAATTTGGCTGGCCATTAGATGGGTGTGGTGTATTGCTGTTATGATGCTATTTTTGGTTTAATTTTGTCGCACCCTTGGTGGGGGTCCAGTATCAGTTGGGAATTAGAATAAGTTGTTTGTAGGAGGCATCTCCTTAAGAGATGGGGGAGCCATGCTTAACGCATTGCAGGGTATGGCAGGCGAGGCACTGGTTCCCCGGGGTAAGGGTGACCTGGCACGGTGGTAGGGCATAGTATGACCCCCACTGGTGGGAACCTGATGTCTTTCTCAAGTTCTGAAGGATTACATCCCCTTTGGCCGTGCCCCAGCGCTGGATGAAGGGGAGGCCTAATTTTGTGAGGAGGTTATCGAGGGTATATCGAGACCTCCTCTGTTTGTTAATGAGTTTGAGTTATGGTTGATACTGGACCCCAATCGCAATAGGCGATATCATCCCCTCACCTAATTCTAATTGTTGTAATTGGATTAATAAAGGGTGCGGCCATGTTTCAATCCAAGTAGTGTGTCCTGTCTCCTTTCTGGGGTGCCAGCTTCCAGGGTTCAGTTCTTAGCTGGTTCTCTTCCAGTTTCTCTAACTGCCCCTTCAGTGTCTCCCTTGCTGGTATGTCTTCTGTCCGTGGTTCTCTTCTCTCCTTGCTTTACACTCAATCCCTGCATGCTCTGAAACTCACAACTTCCAGTATCACTGCATGCTGTTGACACTCAGCTTTCTCTCTTCACCCCTGCCTTTCCCCCTCCTTCCAGTTTCACATCACCAATTGTCTTTGTAACATCTCCACTTGAGATATCTCATCAACTCAAGCTTAATACATCCAAGACTAAACTCATCTTCCCCCTTAAACCATCTTACTTTCTCTTCCCTCTCTAGCTCCATTGATGTTAGCATCCAGTCAGTAACCCTGGAGCTGATTCAGTCCTGGAGAGGTGGGCAAATGCCTGCAGGCCTTGCTCAGCTACTGTTGCTAGACACACCCTGTTCTTCCGCACAGCTCCAGCCCCCAACCTCTTATTGTTTTATTGTTCTTTTAAGATGTTGCTAGATGCCCTGAGATGTCTGAGCAGGAGGGGGCAGCATAAAAATATGATAATCAATAAATCAATAACCCACCAACAACCTGCCACCCACTCGCTATCCCCACCCACCAAAAGCTTTAATAGAAAGAAAGGTCTTACACTGCCTCCAAAAGATGCTCAACACAGTAAACACAGGAAAAGATAATTAAATGACAATAAACTGAAGTCTTGATTACGTAGCTGTATAACCATCATTTTAAGCCTTGATCACGCAGCTGTATAATAGAGGTGTGCACCAGGGGCCCATGCCATTTTTTGTTTTCATTTTTAATTTTGACTATTTAAATCTGTCATTTTCATTTTCATAAATATCAAATTTTCAATTCATTGGTTTCAATGTAAAACACATTTTCAGCTGTACCTTTTTTGATTTTCATTATATTTGGTTGAAATGTAGAAGGATTGTACCTCCAATGGAAGCCATTATGTGTACTAAATTCTAGGGGTGGGACCAAAGTAAAAAAACTGGGTATCAGTTTTACTGGTTACCAGTTTTAAAAAAAACCAGTTTTATCGGTAAAACCGGTTTACCGGTACCGGGGTTTTTTCCATTGATTTCAATGGGGGGGAAGTGTCCCCCTCGAAATCAGTGGAAACCCCCAAACCTCCCCCCCTCCCAGGATGCGCAGGTGGAAGGGGGGGGGACACCCCCCACCCACTCTGCCCAGTCTGGATTTAAAAAAAAATAAAAACAGATCTGGACTCCGGGCCACTGTTGGCGGCTGGCGGTAGCCAGGACTATGGAGCAGTTGAGCTCTCCTCCGGGATCCCAAACGTAGCTGGTTGCTGGCACTCTGGCAGCTGGCAGGCAAGACCAAACCTAACACACACACCCGGATCACCTTTTACCTGTGTGCTGTGCTCCCTCTGGGTGGTGGTGGCGACGGCAATGGCTGCAACAACCCAGCGTGGGTCCAGCTGCAGTGCTGGCTTCAGTGATTCACCAGACCTTCCAGGGAAACCCGGAAGTTCCCTGGAAGGCCTAGTGAAGCGCTGAAGCCAGTGCTGCAGCCGGACCTGCGCCGCGCTGCTGCCGCTACTGCCCGGAGCCTAGGTCCAGGTTTTTTTTAAAAAAAAAACCTGGCTCGATAGGGTGGGTGGGGGGTGTCCCCCCCTTCCACCCACACAGCCTGGCAGGGGGAGGTAAAGTGGGTATTATTTTTGGTTTGTTTTTTTTACATTGCGGCCATTGATTTCAATGGCCACAATGTAAAAAAAATCCTGTACAGAAACTGGCACTTGTATGGGGAATTATCGGATCTATCTGGTATCCCTGATACTGCCAAATACCAGCAGTATTGGATACCGGGCGATCCAAACTTCCCACCTCTACTAAATTCCAAAAAGATTGGATAAAGTAATCCAGTTTTATAAGCAGTTGAATTATATTATTTTGCAAAAACCTTCATATACATTCTTAGCTTTAACATCTTTACCTCATACTTAATGTAGATGAAACTTTGTATGTTTATACCCCTTCCCGTATTTACTATCACTGCCAACTTTCAGAAGGATTGGATAAAGGGTCCTGGTGGTATAAGTAATTTATTTATAAATGTATGTCTGACTGTAACATCTTTATAGTCCAACCAGTGTACATGACATTTTTCAGGGCTGTATATCACACTTTCGTGATCATCTCTGCCAAATATCATAAAGATGTGATAAAGGGTACCATTTTTAAATGCCTGCACAGCATATGCGGATAATGAGCCTATGCCAGAGATTCTCTTATGTGTCACTGTGGTATAAGATTGGTTTGTGATGCCAATTGGCCAGAAGAAATGTCAACCAAATATCTCCATTCTCTGCTATGACCATCCCAACATCTCTACCCCACTTGTTACTGGCAAGTCAGAAACATTTGTTTCGGAAAGAGTCAATAGAGATTCTCTTATGTCCTCTGTCACAGTGCTGCAGGATGTAATTGTGATGATAACTGGCTAGCCTAGATGTATAAGCTATGTCTCCTGATTTCTGGGATTCTATCCCCCAAAGTCCCAGTTATGTCCCTTCTATGCCTGCCTGAGGGCCGCCCCCTATGCCCTCCTCGAAGCCACTACCGATTGGTCCTGTAAAGCTGTAAGCATGCAGTAATTGGCCAGTGAATCTGTCTGTCAGTCTTTTGTGTTGCTCCACATCCTCCCTCCTACATCCCACCTGCCATGCCAGGTGCCTGGCTCTGACTGGCACTTCATGTGCTGCTATTTAACTGGATAATGGTCTTCAAGGGGACAACTTCAATTGCTTGTAAAATTGGGTCCCTTTATCAAATTGTCCTATAGTGTGGAAAAGATAATAGGGAAGGTATTTGATACATTCCTGCCATATATCTTGTAAACAGGATGGAATATGATTATGTTAGAGTTGGGAATTTATTTTCAGGTTAATGTCTTATACCATCAGGACCCTTTATCCAATTTTTCTGAAAATTGGCAGGAATGTTAAGCTTGTGGAGGGACATAATATTCACAGGTTTCATGCAAATGTGATTTAAGATAAATAGGTTTTAGCCATGGATGTGTATGGAGCTTTTCTTAAAATGACAACATTCAATTTCTTCTAAAATTGGTTCCCTTTATATAATTGTTTTGAACATTGGTACACATGTTTGTTGGGGGTAAAATCTCCACAAGTTTAATCAGAATTAAATAAGAATCAAAAAAGTTATAGTCGGAAATACATTTTCCCGTTTCCCCCCTTTATTTTAAAAACAAATAGTCATTTTCGTTTCTATTTTCATTATTATTATTATTATTATTATTATTATTATTATTATTATTATTATTATTATGTGTCATTTTCATTATTACAATAACTATAACAAAAATGTCAATTTTCATTATCGTTATTGTAATAACGAAAATGACGTGCACACCCCTATCCCCACCTCCTAGGTACATTAACTTACAACTCCCCTCCACCTCCATTGCCTCCTCTACAAAAGGTGGTATTCAGGTCCTCAGTGTTCTTGACCAGAACCTCTGGGGACTCCTCAAACAGGACTTGCTCTTGAGATGGAGGGGGTAGACCAAAAGAGTCATGGTGTCTGTGTCGATGGTGACTCAAGCTATCTCTGGGGCAGTGATAGGCAGGAAGGGATGTGCTGTGGAAGTCATCACTTCTGTGGGCGCAATTGCATTTGCATCAGGAGCTGTAGCAGTTGCAGATGGAGTGGTTGTAGCAGAAACAGTCAAAGCAAGCGTGGTAGGGATGTACGAACAGAATTTGGGCGGGTTGGTGTTCAGCCCAAACTCGGGGTGATCGGGGTGTTCACGAACACCCTGAACGTGAACTGCCCCCTGCCCGAACCTGTCGAACAAAGTTTGGGTTTCAAATCCGTTTGGGTGGGGGATAGGGGGGAACCCAGTTTTCCCTCCCCCTCCAGGCTGTGTGGGTGGAAGGGGCGCCGGGGCTCGCCTCCCCCCCCCCGCCCAGTCTGGAAATAATTGTTTTTAAAAAAAAAAAACATCCCCACCCCAGGGATTTACCTACCTGATGGCACCGGGGCTCTGGCCCTGGGTCTGGCGGTGGCAGTGGCGGCACTCTGGCGGTGCTCTGGAGCTCTTGAGGCCTCTTCTAGCCTTCCGGGAACTGAAGGAAGGCTTGACCTTAAGTCTCTGGCCCACTGCCGGCACTGGTTCATATTCCAGTTGTAGCCCTGTTGTGACACCTGGACAGAGATCTCCTGTAACAATGCCTAGTTTTGGTAATACGTCACCAGGAAATATTGAACATGGGATGTGCAGAACTTACCTCTTTTGTTTTCATTTCAGTTTTTGGTTTTTGGGGGGGAAATCCATCTGTTTTCAGGTTTTTGTTAAAAGCCCGTTCTTTTTCATTAACTTTTTCATTTTAAAAATATATTTTTAAAATAATAATAATTGTACATACACAAAATGGCTGCTAGACCATTCTGCGCACGTGCATCCTTTTCCTATTAGTACAATCTAGTAGTTTTCTTTGGATATCCAGTGGCCATTTTGTGCATGCAGAGTTCTTTCTATATTTTATATTTTATTTTTTTAACAAAAATAAATGAAAGGAGGTATATGTTTGCTTATTTGGTTATTTTTGGGACTTTAGTTACTAAAATTAATGGGGCTCCATTCGTTTTAGCAATTAAAAAAACAAAAATGAATTGCACACCTCGCAGTTTTGCTCCCCCCAAAGAGCGATGAAAGCCTTGGTCTCTTCCTTGGTCAAGGGAATGCAACACTGGTGGGTGGATTTGTAGGTAGCACATGCCTGTGATTGGCTGCACAGTAGAGGTCATTACTCTGACTCATGGCCCCAGAGATGGTAAGCTTTTGGAAGCCATTGAGGAAGATGTAGAGACTTGGAAATGGCAAGTGTCCGGCATGCACTGTCAACCAGGAAGAGCTCAGAGAATGTATTTTTGAAAATGGGGCAGTGGACCTTTAAGGCAAATATTATATACATGGCAGCAATAGTGAGAGGGGACAGAAGTGATCCCTGGGAATGCTCCTCAGAATGCTTTAGACTTTTTGTCCATGACTTTGTGGTGCTGAAAGATCTAAATACAAACAGGCTGCATGCAACCTAATTGACGGAACACAGACATGTGGGCACACATGGTGGGCTCCGCATTGTCTGGGAACCCACCGTGGGCAGGGTTTGCATGTCTGGTGGCTAGTGGCTATGGGAGGGGTGGGGAAAGACACCTAATAAAGAGGCAGGTGGACACCCACCTGGTGCATCTTGTTTGTTAACACCCTATAAGTATTCTTTTAAGAAAAAAAATGAGGAAAAAGTTTCATTTTTCAGGTTAAGCACCCTCTTTGTTTTCTACACACATAGCTAGCAGCCTGGGAGTTCAAAACTAGTGGTTACAAAATGTCTCAGAGTCCCCCACTGGAAACGCATATAGAAGGTCGAATGTTACTTGTAAACACACCATTTATCTTAATAGTTACAAAGAAGCCAGCTCCAGAATGAACTGCCATAGCGTCAGCTTAACGTGTGTGTTTCCCATCATTGATAGAGTAGTGAGTGCTTCAGGAGAGAGAAATAAAAACATCTTTCTCCTGCCCTCTCCCTCTGTCTGGATTGATGATTATATGGTTTTATCCTTTAGGTTTCATTATGGCAATGCCTAAGTGTATCACTTAGAAATTTCTCCTCCTTAATTTGATGCAGATTTCTAAATTGAGCTCAAATCCATTCCCCCCCAGCATTGGTCTCCCATGAGCACTGGTGTCATAGGGTGATTTCAGACGTTACGGGGCCCTTTGGCCCCGTACCGAAATCACCGAAATCATTCCCCCCTGGGATCACCCCGTAACGCCATAGCAGACGTGCTGGGGAGATCCTGGCGGGGAATGTGGGAGGGGGAGGGGCCGCGTGGCACAACGTGCAGCCACACGGTCCACCCCCTCCACGCACCCCACCGCCTGCCCTCCGGGGAGATGGGCAGGCGGCGGGACCACTGCGGCTGCCGCGTCGGGCCGGAAGCGCCATGGCTCGGGATCCCGCCGGGGATCCCAAGCTGTGGCGCCCAGCCAGATGTTACTTTTTCTTGGTCCCCGCTGGGGATCTTTTTGACCACGCTTCCCGGGACATTCCCCCGGCTAGCCCGGGAAGCGTGGTTCAAATTGACCCTTTGTGGGTATTTACCGTGGCGAACATCTGGCGGCCGCCAAACAGACGTTCGAGCCACGGTGACCACAGGTGGGTATTCACCGTGGTTCACTGTGATCTCGTAATGTCTGAAAATACCCATAGTTTAACGGACAGTGAAAAACCTGGCCAATGTGTCTGGTACCCAGATACATGAAAAATAGCCAATTTCCGCTACCGATTTACCCAGTTTATGGTTATTGATTGAAAAACTGGGCCAGAAAACTAAAAACTAAAATAAAATATGGATTTGGAAGACGATATTCTTAGACCAGAATTCAACATGCTGGGACATCAGGTACCTGAATTGGGTTGTAATTGGGTTCCATTTAGTATCCAATATTTTTTTCAGCTCTACTGAAGACCAGTTACAGGAAGTGGCTGGCCCCTGGAGGGTTCCCTGCTGCACTAGCCTGACACTGATTGCCTGGATCAAATATTGGAGTGTGGATGCCAAAGAACAGATGTGGGACCCAGAGGTTAGCAGCCAGAATGAGCCAGGCTGTTGACAGACTTAGGGTTCATTCAGATGTGCTCTAAAGAGCACTTACAAGTGCTAGTGACTGGATGTGAATGTGAAGAATGTGCGTTTTGATGACATCTGAAAGGCACCGTGCGCATGATTGAAGTTTGTTCGTGCACTAACAAGCGTTCTCTACTGACCTGTTTTTTTCAGGTCGGTTGAGCACACATTTCAGTGCATTGACAATAGGGCTGAAGTGGCAGCAGCTTTTACCATGCCGCGGTTCCATTCCGCCATTTCGGAATTGCCCACGCCACACTGTGGCTTTTCTGCCTACACTCCGCTAATTCCGCCGGCATTCTGCAAATTCGGAAACTATTGGAAAAATTGCGGAATTGTCAGAAACTGTCGGAAAACCGCTGTTCTGCTATTTCGTGGCGCTGGCAAAATGGCGGAAGTAGCAAAAATGGCATGTTTCTGCTAAGCTCACCATAACAATGGCATAACCGAATTCTTCCTGCATTTCTGCCCAGCACAAGGCTCTCCACCTTTAAGTCTCAATGGGGATAAAGGAAAAGGATATCCTCCTCATTTATTTAATTTAAAGTGGACACTAGAAAAGAAACAGCATTATTAAACTGAGTCACTGATATAATTCCTCACTGTATGATGTTTCATTTGAATTGACAGCTACTGTACAAAGTCCACAATATTTGCACCAGAAAAAGGGAAGTTAAAAAAGATGGTTTGCGGTAGTGGTTCCTGAATTGTGTTCTACAAGGCTATGGTAAATAGTCCACAACTGGTCTGCAGAAATGGATATGGTGGAAGTCAAGTGAACTGTGGTCCTTGCTAGCCTCACCATAGCAATCACATGGGCATCATTCTCGTCCCACATGCCCCTAGCCCATAGGATAGGGCTGGTTCAAAACAACCCTTCCATTCTCACAGAACAATTCTGCAAAAACGGAACAACTGTAAACAAATTTGATCAGAATTCCAATTGAATTGAATCAGAATTCAAATTTGCACGTGTGCAAAATGACACCCAGCATACTGTGTATGTGCAAAACAGTGTTGGCTGTCATGGTCCTGCCATTGTGCTTATGGCCACTGCCATTTTGTACCTGTGCATATGACCAAAGTTATTTTGTTATTTTTAATGTTCCCACGACAAAAATCGGAATGATCATTTTGCTGGAACGATTGAACTAACTGCTTCCATCAGAAATGGAATCTTCTCAGAAACGAAGAATCAAGCTTACCAAAAAGATGACTGTTGTGCAGACAGAGACCAAGGCCACCTGCCTTGTGCAGCTGCAGCCATCTTGCCAAACGTATGTCCTCAACCATAGCCTGATACATGTGAATTTTGAAGGCTGCATGTGTTCTGTTGGTCCAAAAACTTTGTAAACCACTGATTGATGGCATAAGTAATGAGCCGTGATGATTTTTCTTAGTACATTTTCACAAAAGACACTCTCCACCCAATACCCCCCCACCCCCCACCCACATGTAACAGGGCACTCATAGGGAAACACTGCAGCCCTGCAATATATATATAGTGAGTAGGTGGTTAGTGGGTGGAGGTGTCTTCTGTGAAAATGCCCTTAGTCAATTAGACAGAAAGATAACCTGGCAGGTAGACATACCCAATGTAGTTACCTCAGCAAGGGCTCACATAAGAACACAAGAAGTGCCACAAGATGGACCAATGGTCCATCAAGCCCAGCATCCAGTTCTCCGACAGTGGCCAATCTTGACAGCATGGGAGAAGAACCAAAAGTCACAATGGGCAATCCATTCCCCGTTGTTCACTCCCAGCTCCCAACAGTAAGAAGTTCATCCCATAAGCTACTTGGTTAATAGCCATTAATGGACCTATTCTCCAAGAACTTATCCAGGTCTTTTTTAAACCCAGCTATACTACTGCCGAGACAACGTCCTCTGGCAACAAATTCCATAAGTTGATTATGCGATGAGCGTAAAAGTACTTCCTTTTATTTCTTTTAAATCTGCCGGCAGCTAGATTCATGGAGTGTCTCCTAGTTCTAGTACTATTTGAGAGGGTAAATAACTGTGCCCTATCGACTCGTTCCATACTACTCAAGATTTTATAAACCTCTATCATGTCCCCTCTCAGTCTTCTTTCCTCTAAGCTGAAGAGACCCAACCTGTCAAGCCTCTATTTGTACAGAAGCCATTCCATACCCTTTATCATTCTCGTAGCCCTTCTCTGTACCTTTTCTAGTTTAGCTATGTCTTTTTTGAGGTGGGGCGACCAGAACTGCACACAATATTCCAGGCGCGATCGCACCATCAATTTGTATAGAGACATTATGACATCCTCAGTTTTATTCTCTATCTCTTTGCAAATAACTCCTAACATTCTGTTTGCTTTTTTGACTGCTGCTGCACACTGGGCTGAGGATTTCAGTGTATTGTCCACAACCACCCACAGATCCTTTTCCTGAGTGGTAACTCCTAGCTTAGTACCCAGTATTGTGTACTCATAGTTTGGGTTATTTTTCCCAATGTGCATCACTTTGCACTTGTCCACATTAAATCTCATCTGCTATTTAGATGCTGAGGCACCCAGTCTCGTAAGATCTTGTTGCGGTTCTTCACAATCTGCTTGTGTTTTAACTAACTTGAGTAACTTGGTGTCATCTGCAAATTTGATCACCTCACTCTTAACGCCCCTTTCCAGATCATTAATAGGGGTGTGCATGTTGTTTTCGTTATTACAATAACAATAATGAAAATTGTCATTTTCATTATTGTTATTGCAATTAAGAAAATGTCAGATAATGATAACTGAAGTAGAAATGAAAAGGAATTTTTGTTTTTGAAATAAAGGGAAAAAACTGAAAAGTATTTCAGGTTATAAGTTTTTTGATTCTTATTCAAGTCTGATGAAACCTGGGGAGATAGTGCCCTCAACTTGGTGAATTATATGTACCAATTTTCAAAAAGATTAGATAAAGGAAACTGATCATAGAAGCAATTGAATGTTGTGATTTTAAGAAAAGCTCCATACACATTCATGGATACAATGTTATCTTCCATCCAGTGTGCATGAAACCTATTAAAAGTATGTCCCTCCACAAGCTTAACACTGCTGCCAATTTTCAGAAATATTGGATAAAGGGTCCTGATCATATAAGACATAACTTGAGAATACATTTACAGCTGTAACATTTTTATATTCCATCCTATTTACAAGACATTTTGCAGGAATGTATCACATGCCTTTCCTGTCATCTCTGCTAAACTACAGGACAATTTGATAAAGGGACACAATTTTACAAGCAATTGAAATTGTCCCCTTGAAGACCATTAATCAGATAAAAAGCAGCACATGAAGTGCCAATCAGATGCAGGCACCTGGCATGGCAGGTGGTGGGAGACTGTAGGAGGGAGGATGTGGAGTGACCCAAAAGACTGACAGGCACATTCACTGGCCAATTACTGCATGCTTTCCGCTTTAAAGGACCAATCATGCTGGTTTTGAGGTGGGCATAGGGGGCGGCCCTCAGGCAGGCATAGAAGGGACATAACTGGGACATTGGGGATAGCATCCAAGCAATCAGGAGATATAGGCTGGCCTACACATATAGGCTGGCCAATTATCATCACATTCACAATCACATGCTGCGGCACTGTGACAGAGGACATATGAGAATCTCTATTGGCTCTTTCCTAAACAGATGCTTCTGACTTCCTAGTAACAAGTGGGGGAGAGATGTTGGGATGGTCACAGCAGAGAATGGGGATATTTGGTTGACATTTCTTTTGGCCAATTGGCATCACAAACCAATCTTATACCACAGTGACAAGTAAGAGAATCCCCGGCATAGGCTCCTTCTCTGCATCTGCTGTGGAGGCATGTAAAATTGGGACCCTTTATCACATCTTTATGATATTTGGCAGAAATGATCACGAAATTGTGATATATAGCCTGCCAAATGTCATGTACACTGGTTGGACTACAAAGATGTTACAGTCAGACATACATTTATAAGTAAATTACTTATACCACCAGGACCCTTTATCCAATCCTTCTGAAAGTTGGCAGATACAGTACATATGGGAAGGGGTATAAACATACCAAGTTTCATCTATATTAAATGTGACGCAAAGAAGTTACAGATAAGAATGTATATGAAGGTTTTTGCAAAATAATATAATTCAACTGCTTATAAAATTGGATTCCTTTATCCAATCTTTTTGGAAATTTGAACACTTAATGCCTTCCATTCAAGGTACAGTTCTTCCATGGTTCAGATAAATATAATAAAAAATAAAAAAGGTACAGCCAAAAATGTGTTTTCCATTTAAAGCAATGGAAAACGAAAACAAAAGCAAAAACAAAAATGAAAACTTGATATTTATGAAAACGAGAATGACAATTTTAAATAATGAAAGTGACAACCCAAAACAAAAAACAACATGGGCCCCTGTTGCATGCTCCTAATGAACACATTAAAGAGCACTGGTCCCAATACAGATCCCTGGGGCACACCACTTTTTACATCTCTCCATTGTGAAGTCTGACCATTCAGTCCTACTCTTTGCTTCCTATCCTTTAACTAGTTACCGATTCATAGTAAGACACTACCTCCTATCCCATGACATTTTAATTTTCTCAAGAGTCTTTTATGTGGGACCTTATAAAATGCTTTCTGGAAATTTACACTATTTCTACCTCGTCTCCCTTGTCCACTTGCTTATTTACACCCTCAAAGAATTCCAACAGATTAGTGAGGCATGACTTACCTTTGCTAAATCCAGGTTGACTCTTCACCATTAAGCCATGTTTATCAACATGCCCAGCGATTCTGTTCTTTATGATAGTTTCCACCATTTTTCCTGACACAGACGTCAAGCTTACTGGTCTGTAGTTTCCTTCCAGGATCAACTCTGGATCCCTTTTTAAATATCAGGGTTACATGGTCTCACAATGGACCTTTTCTCATGGAACATTATCCTAGGGCAATACCAACCAACCAACCAACTCCTTCTTCGTGCAAAGAGCTGTGCATTGACACAGGATATGAAAGACCTTCTTCTTTTGCTACCCTTTCCTACAGACAGTACCCAGGCCTATTTGGATTGAATTCATGAAAATAGTTTACATATTCATTTCCATAAATGGATATTCAAATTGGTTTCTTGTACCACTGCAAGCTTTGCAGCGCTGTTTCTCCGTTTTGGTATTTTGGTCACTTCAGCATTTGGAACTTTATTCCCTTCAGTATTTCAGTATTTGTAAATATTTGAATGTCAATGTAATTGGTCACTTCTCTAAAGCAGAACAACAGTCACATACATTCAAAATGGTTTAAAAAACTTGCCAATTAGTACAAATGAAGTGAACAAATTACTGACTACCAAAATGACCAAAATGCCAAAATAAATATTCAAAACTTTAAAACAAAGCTGGGAGCAAATGCTGCCTTGTATCTGTTTAACTAAAATGAACTTGAATATACCAAATTCATCAAATCTGGTATTTTGTTTTCGACATTCATTTCAGTTCTGTCTGTAACCTACCCACTACCTAACCTGTACTCAGACTTGAGATTTGCTATGATTCCATCACATGGCATTACTATATATTTTTGTTAGTTAGTTAGTTAGTTAGTTAGTTAGTTAGTTAGTTAGTTAGTTAGTTAGTTAGTGTCACAGGGGAGGGGGTGTTTGGGAAGGAACCAGGGAGAGAAGGACCACTCACTCACCCCCACACGCCTTCCCCGGGAGAAATAACCTAGCTCCAGGCACTGGGAAGGCTCACGAGGTTGAGAATGCCCATCAGGATAGTGTGTTGGCCCTTTAAATCCACAAGGGATCAGGTCACTATCATCATTGGCCGCCAGGTAACCTGTGCAGGAATTTTTCCCCTGTTCCACCACCCACCACCCACAACCCGCATTCATCACAGGTGGTGGGACAGGATTGATGGTGTCACTCATGGGGAAAAAAGGGGTCAGGGTCCCAGGACTACAAGGCAGGGAGGAGCAGGAATCACACAGGGAGGAGGCTGGGGGGATGGGATACCAAGGGCCGGCAGAGTCACACAAAATAGGTGGTAAAGAACAATCAATCAAGAAAGTAAGGGTAAAGGGAGGGAAGGAAAACACTCACCACACTCTCACTCGCCTGCGGCATTCCAGTTACTCAGGGATCAAGGAAGGGCAAAGGAAGGATCAGCGGGCAATGCTCGCACAGTCTGTCTATCTGTCTGTCTGTCTGTCTCTTTCCAACAAGTGCAAGGGGGCCAGTCTAGATGGATCACTGGTGCTGTGTGTCTCACAGCGCTGACTTTTGTAGTTGCGCCACACACCCCTGACATTCCTGAAGCCACGTGGAGCAGCGAAGCGTTCCTGGCTCCACCCCCACGCTTTGCGATTTGCAAGGGTCCTGCGGATCCTCGGCATGCTGCTGTGTTGGTTGCTTGGCAAACAGGACATCGGGTGCTGTGCTGGCAAGAGGGGGGGCAGCCCCACCGCTGCAGGAGACACCGGGGTTCGGCAGCCCGGACCAAGGAGCCACCACCAGAGGTATGCCCTCGGGGGGCGGGGGAGACCCTGAACTTCCGAACTCTGAACTTCCAAACCGCGTTCGACCATCCCTAGGCTTTACATTGCCTCCAGAAGATGCTCAGGTGAAGGATACTCCAAGGGAAGGAAGTTCTAGAGCTGTAGAGAAGTTCCTGAGAATGCCTCTCTGTAAGCCAATGGACCTGGTGCAATTATGGAACTTGCAAGAGAGTGATCTTGGCTAACCTTAGAGCCCTTAACATGGAATAAGGGGGTTAGGCTGTGTAGGGCTTTCTAGGTCAAAACCAGCACATTGAATTGTACCCAGAATGCTACTTGCAACCAGTGCAGACTCTGAAACACTGGTGAAACGTGCTATCAGTGACACCCACACCCAAGTTCGACAAACTTACATGCAACCCAAACTGCCTGCCTTCCTCCAGGGTCAGTCTCCTAACTTTTCCTGCTATATGCTCTGAGGAAGGTGGGTGTGTGTGGAAATTTTGTTTTCCAGGACAACTCAGAAGTGAAATAAAAAGTCCTTCCCAATCCCAAAAGTCAGAGAACTGTATCATGGAGCTTATCAAGAAGAACAGAAAAATGAATCTAGTATATCCACTTAGAGTAATTCACCCACGTGCTAGTCCTGGGGTGGGGAACCTTTTCTGTCCCGGGGGCCACTTTGAAAAATAGTACCAGCTCCGAGGGCTGCATACAAGTTGGGGGCAGGGATACTCAAAGAGTGCAGGGCTCAGAGGAGGGCTCAGATCATGGATTTGTGTCACAGATCTGGCCCCTCTATTCTTGCTCCCATATTCTGAGCTCAGCTTTTCAGTTCTTGGGGTAGGAATCGGATCCAGGGTAGAACTGAAATGAGTACCCAGAAAAACAGGTATCCTCGATGAATTTCTGGCACTTGAATTGACCCAACAACATCAGGTACCAATTGGGACCCATTTGCGACCCAATTTGGGTACCCGATGTCCTGACATATTAACTTCTGGTACTGATTTTTCAAGTTTGACTTCTGATTTCTGTCCCAGAAAATCAACTTCTGGTCCTGATTTTTTTTTTCTTTACCGATTTTTTGGTTGCCCAACCTGATATAGTGATTGATAATAAGACATTTTTTTTTAATGGTACTGAAAATTACTGATGTTTGGGGTTTCTGGGTACCCGATTTGTACCCAGGTAACTCATTGAGTATCTAATGTGGGTATTACCAATTAAATTAAGTACCCATTCCAGCTCTAATCCTGGGATCAGGAGAATTGGTAGAATTGGTAGAATTGGTGGAAAGAAGAGATATGGTGGAACAATAGTTTCTGTACAAAATTCTTAATTTGGACCATAGTGGATAATGAACCCAGAGCCACCTGAAATGCGCATTTATTAACTTGGAGAAGTGCATTCATATGCCATGGTTTCTGTTATGACCTTTTCCTAACCACCAAAAGTGACAGATGGAGTACAGAACTTTGATTTACTCAGTGGATTCAATATTTAGGCTGTCAGCTCAATCTTCTGTTTTTCCTTGAGGGCAGCAGACACCACCTCAGGTGAAACAGTTAAATGCACCACGTTTCTCTGCTGAAGCAGATCACGCATAATATGACATTTTCAGCTTTAATTTTTAATTGTTTACAAGTTTTAAAAATTCATTTTATTTCCCTGTGGCACTCCCTACCCCACCCCCAAATATATCACATGCAACCAGAATACCATTGCTACACGGTATGCTATAGAAACTCATTCCACCACAAACATTGTCTCAGTTATTTATTACACATTATTGTAAGGTCCAAATTTATTTGGTTTGTGGGATTGAGCAACAATTTGGCCCACGCTACAAGGAATGTTGAAACATAGAGTAAGATGGTGGGGAAAATTGCCCAAAGGCCGCCCACAAGCTCAGTTAGAAGTTTGCCAATAGGGACTCATGTGAAGTTATTGTCTTCTCCTTACTAGGTACATTATTTGCACACCATATAGATGCCTTGAGAAGCATCACCATATAGAAGCCCTAATCACACAGATCCTGTAATTAATGTTTATTTACCCCAAGATCAGTGAGTGGGGAGGCACTAAACACGTAGAGAAGCCTGACTCCTGGTTTCACACAGAGTCTGTAATGTGTGTTTGTTTATCACAAGGGCAGTTATTCCATTAGGTGTTCTGTTACTTAAGCCAATTATGAGGTGTTCCGTTACTTAAGAAGTGTCATACTGAGTCAGACCAGTGGTCCATTGAGTCCAGCACCCTGTCTGTGACCGTCATTCTCGGTCACTTTGAAGAAGTACCCAACAGGTCATAATGGAGTGATCCATTCCCTACTGACTGTTGAGAGCTGGGCGTGAACAGAGGTTACATCCCCCAACATAATTGGCTCATACCCATTAATGGACCAATCCTCCAAGAACTTATCCAATGCCTTTTGAAACTCAGCTATGCTTCTGGCCTTGGATGCTACTACTTGAGAAAAAGCACCAAAGATAATGATAGTTAATATTTTTAGGGCTAGACAGGACATCAAGGGTCATCTAATCTAACCTATAGTCCAGCTGTGAGCAAAGTTCCCATGCCCAAGAGCCATATACCAAACATTTTCATATTGCCAAAAGCCACAAGGTATGTTACAACATTAATTGTGGCTTCCCCCAACTTCTCCTTCTCATCAAAGCTCTGTCTCCTAGGTGGCCTGACAGGTTTGAGTAGAAGCAATAGTGGGGCAGGTGACACTCTCTCTGCTCCCACAGCTCCCAGGAGGCTCTGGCAGCAGAAACATCAACTCAGCTTTTCTTGCTCTTGAAGGAGCTTCATGGACATGTTCACAGGCAGTCACTTCTGGGAAGAGCCTCAGTACAGGTGTGCAAGTGTGGGGCTGAAACAAGTTTTTGACTCCCTCTAGAATTTTGGGGAGGGGGAGACTGCGCATGCGCCGGTCAGGGTAGGCAGGAGAAGATCAAGCTCCGCATCCACCTGCATTAAATCAGCCAACTAAGAAGAAAAAAAGAAGAAAAAAACCCCGCAAAAGCCAAGGTATGCCTAATAAGTTAAAAGGCAGACAAAAAATCTCTCAAGCAAATGCGCTTGAGAGATTCTGCCACTGGAGGGACTTAACGGGGCCTGAAGAGCGTCCCGAAGCCCCCGGCAGTTTAAAAATGGCATCAGCAGATCCCGATGCAGAGGAGGATTTGGCGGTGTCTGAAGCATCAGAATTGGCTGGGGGGGGAGGAGGAAGAGCAGGGACTCCCCCAAGCAAGCCCCAAAGATGGTTATGACAAGAAGAAAGGAGGAGAGGAGGCTATTGCAGGGGAAAAGGGCTCAAGTGGCAGGAGAAATCCCTCTCATCTTAGAGAGCGGGGACACGCTGCTCCCTGCAGGAAAAGGGCGCCAGAGTTGCAATTGCCTGAAGCAGACTCTGAGGGCTCAGAATCAAATGCAGAGGCACAAGGGGCCACAATAAGGAATTTAATATTACAACTGAGAAGAGAGCTCCTGGGAGAAATGAAGGAAATAAAAGGGGCTATTGAAGAGGGCAATAATAAGATAGAGAGCTTCACCAAAAGAACAGAAGTGGCAGAGGGGAGGATAGCAGCCCTGGAAGAACTAGCCATGGAAAGTGATGAAATAATAAATAAGCTTAAAAAAGAGACAAGCATGCTAACCCAAAAGTGTGAAGAGCTAGAGAATTGACTAGAAGAGTTAATCTGAGGGTACATGGAGTAAAAGAAAAGAATGGTGCAGAAATCCTCAATGAAACCATATGGGCCATCATAAAAGAAAATTTTCCAGATAAGGGGAATCTGCATAATCCTAGTATTGACAGAGTTCACAGAGTGGGGAGACCAAGACAGCGTGAAGGCGATCCCCCTCGCCCCATTATCATGAAATTCACCTCGTACAATATAAAAGAGCAGCTACTGCAAGCGGCTAGAACCAATAGGAAGCTGAGTTACCAACAAAATCCAATCAGGATACTACCAGACTATGCTGCACAAACAGTAAAGCAAAGAATGAGATGGAACAAGTTTTTTGGTACTATGTTAGAGAAGAATTTGAGCCCTAGGATTATTTTCCCGGCACAACTAATGATCACTTTCAAAGGAAAAAAGAAAATCTTCGACGCCACAGAGGACTTGGAGGCCTTCCTGCTCGCACTTCCAGCAGTCACAAAGTCTGATAATCAAAGAGCAGCTGAATGAACTGATCTGAGCCACATATAGGAGACCTTAGTACATGAAAGCATTTTCAAGGCCTCAATCAAGAAAAAAATATAGACTCGCTGAAGACAGGGGTTTTAATGTCCCAGCAAAGATCACCCGGGGACAGGACATGAGGGCAAGTAGAGGGGAAAGGGAGTAATGGGGAAAGGAAGTGAGGGTTTCTGATTGAGGCATTGAGCCCCAGTGTATAGGCATTTCATGATTTAAGGTGGGGTGGAGGAGGGGGGTCTTGAGTCCTAATCAGAAGAGAGGGTTCAATGGAGGCATCAGTGGGAGTCTGAGGGCAGAGAGGAATAGGGGGGTCTTGAGCATTGCTTAAAGGGATAAGACAGCGAGTGAAAGGAATCAGGGATCCTAGTGGCTTATGTGGTAACAAAGATGATAGAGAATTGAGCAAACAAATTGGAAATAAGGGGAGGGAAGGAAAGGAGAAAAAAAAAGTTAAGAAAAAGGGCAGAAAAACCTTATTGTCAAATAGTTAAATGAAAAAGTTGGCTTGCAGACAAAACTATGATTTACAATCGGTGGGGGATGGGAGTCTTTGACTAAGAAGTAAGAAGAGGAAGGTCTTCAAGGACTCAGCTTCATGCGAAGTTTCATGGAGAAGAGTAAACCCACAAGAAGGGGGGGGAAGAGGGAGGGTGTTGAGGGAGGGCGGGTAATGGTTGGGGAAATGTTTGAAATGTTGTCAAGAGATAAAATGTGCGTTGGAGTGTGTGAAGGAACTGAAAAAGTTCGCAGCCAGAAAACCCAGATAAGGGGGCGTAAAAAAGGAGAAGTAATAAAGTTAAATGCTCAACAAAAAGGGGGAAAACAGAGAGAAGGGATCAGAGTAAAGGGAAGAAAAATACATGATGAGTGGATTTAAAACAATCTCCCTCAACGTTAGAGGGCTAAATACACCCCAAAAAAGGAAAAGAGTTAAACATTTGATAGCAGAGCAGAGAATAAATATCTTCTTTCTACAGGAGACTCATTTGTTGAAAAAAGATGTAGCCAGAATGACAACCCTTCAAATAGGCAAACTGTATGCTTCCTGTGCACAAAAAAAGAAGGCAGGGGTTATGATTGGAATAGACAAAAATATAGATTTCAAAGAAGAAAAAATATTAACAGATAAGGAGGGGAGGTGTCTATGTGTCGTTGGTAGAGTGGGAGCTTTTTACCTCTCCTTGATAAATTTGTACGGGTCAAATGAAGGCAAACTGGATTTTTAAAAAAAATATATAAATCTATTAGGTGAAGAAGCGAAAGGCTGGATCATCGTTCAGGGAGACTTAAATATTACATTGTCAAACTTGGACCATTCTAAAGGATTAGGGCATAAATCAGAGCACAAAAAAATATCTGAGCTGCTTAAAGAGGTGGGTCTGGTAGATATATGGAGACACATAAATGGGAACGCACGAGAATACTCGTATTTCTCAACAGTACACAATATGTATTCACGCATAGACCATGTATTAGAATCCAAAATAGAAGTGGGAAGATGTTGTAAATGTTTTATTTTGCCGGTGGTACTATCAGACCACAATGCGATTATATCTATATTTAAGGACCCAGGGGAACCAAAAAGAGCTGTAGGGATCTGGAGGTTAAAGAAATACATATTAAATGCAAAGGAAAACAGAGATCAAATTTTAGAAAATTTAAAAGAATTTTTTGAATTAAACGAATTCTCAGTTTCCTCGCCAGGAATGTTGTGGGAAGCGGCCAAGGCTGTAATGAGGGGAAACATAATTTCGCTCCAGGCGCAGATAGATAAAAAAAAAAAAGACAGTCTGTAAAAGAACTCTACAAGGAGTTGTTGAGGCTGGAAGCCCAAAACAAAACGAGCCCTTCAGAAATTCTAAAAAATGAAATCTATAAAGCAAGAGAACTAATCAATATAGCAGAACTGGGGAAAGTAAAATCGCAGCTGCAAAGAATCAGATTTCACTTCTATGAATTTGGGAATAAGGCCAGTAAAACTTTGGCCAACCTAGTTAGGATCAAGCAAAGAAAGGCTTATATCTCAAAGATACAAGACAAACCAGGGGAATGCTTAAGCAAACCTAAGCAAGTACAAAAGGTCTTTTTAGAATTCTTTAAAAAAAATTATACATCCAGTAACCCCTCAACTGAAAAAATAAAAAGCTTTTTAAATTCGATAACACTGCCACAGGTTAATGAAGACCAAAATGCCTTCCTAAACTCAGCTATAAGCACACAGGAGGTCTTGGATGCAATTAATGATCTAAAGAAAAATAAGGCGTGCGGTCCGGATGGCTTCCCCAACAAATTTTATCAAACCTTTAAGGAAACACTGGCCCCACACTTAGCCAATGTATTTAACAATATTCTAATTGAAGGAGTTATGCCCCAAAATATTTACCAAGCTACAGTCACATTAATCCCCAAACCTGGTAGACCTCTAGAACTTTGTGGAAATTACCGGCCAATCTCTTTACTAAATTCTGATTATAAACTATTCGCAAAAATACTGGCGTACAGGCTGAGATCCATAATTGGAGAAATAATCCACCCCAATCAAACTGGGTTCATACCCGGGAGGCAGGGGAAAGATAATATAAGGAAGGCAATAAACATAATACACAATTTAGAAATTAATAAGACCCCAGATGCCATGATTTCAGTGGATGCGGAAAAGGCCTTTGATTTGGTGGAAGTTAAGTATCTCCTCTTAGCAATGGAAAAAATGGGATTTGAGGGAAATTTTCTAAATTGGATTAAAACGATTTACAAAAATCCGCATTCTAAAATTTTAATTAATGGGGAACTATTCAAAAGTTTTCAATTACAAAGAGGGACTAAGCAGGGTTGCCCTCTTTCCCCCCTTCTATTTAACATTGCCTTGGAAGTACTAGCAATTGCAATACGTCAAAATGATAAAATTAGAGGGGTACAAATTGGAGTAAAGGAACACAAACTCTCCCTGTTTGCGGATGACTTGCTCCTATGGTAACCGAACCAGAAGCCTCGAGCAAAGAATTACTAAAAACTTTCGCAGAATTTGGGGAAATATCGGGATATAGAATCAATAGAGATAAGTCATTTGCAGTATTCGGGAAAGATAGACAGCAGGAACAATTTTTGGCAAAAGCACTACCTTTCCCAATAGGCAAAACAGGCTTGAAATACTTAGGGATTATTCTGCCCAGGAAAACTAGTGAGTTATATGAGAAAAACTATCTCCCCCTCCTAAGTAAATTAGAGGAAGAAACAAGGCCTTGGAAACATCTAATGGTAACTTGGCTGGGGAAAATAAATTTATACAAAATGATAATACTCCCAAAGATTCTGTACAGATTCATGACGCTTCCAATTAAATTACCGGTGTCCTTCTTTAAGAAATCCGATCGTTTGCTATCGAATCTAATCTGGAATGGTAAGAAGCCAAGAATGAAAAAAATATCCCTTGTGAGAACAAGGGACAAAGGTGGAATAAACCTACCAGACCTGGAGACATACTATAAAGCAACAGTGCTAGGTGCTCTCTCAGATTGGTGTGCACAAGGGGATACCCAGGACTGGGTGGAGTTAGAGAAGATGGCTCTACAAGTGGAGTCTTTAAAGAGTTTAATACTAGACCAAAATGTTGACAAACCATGCTGAACAAGGTTACACCCCTTCCTGGGTCCCATACTAAATAATTGGAGGATCCTACAAAAAAAAGCAAAAATAAAACCAGGTTGGTCCCCTTATACCCCCATCGACTCGAAACAGGCCATGGCATCTCACCTTGCCCCGGATTTAAGAAATAAGTTAAAAAAGAGAGGAGTCACCAGAATGCACCAGCTATTCAACAAAGGAAAGTTTATAACCATTCAAAAAACAGAATCCCTGATTCAACAGAAAGTCGATCCTCTCCAATATTTACAATTAAAAAGTTTGTGTACAACGCAACAAGCGGGGGAGAATTACGGGAGGGACCCACTCAAAATTGAAAAAAAATTATTTGAAAAGAGCAAAGCTGCAGGCAGGTTAGGAAAAATCTATAAGGAACTCAAAGCTATATTATATGGCAACAAGAACCACTATCTCGAAAGATGGAGTAATGATCTAAAAAAAGAATTAGGGGAACAGGAAACAAAAATCATATGGGATCATATGCATAATTGTGCCTCCTCTTTAGAAATTAAAGAGGCCCAGCTAAAATTAACTATGAGATACTATTTAACCCCTGACAGAACAAGATACGCGGCGCCGGGAGGCAAAGCACTGTGCTGGAGGGGATGCGGAGAGTGGGGAGATTACTTGCACTGCTGGTGGTTCTGCAGCAGAGTGCAGGTCTTCTGGAGTAAAATCTGGAAGATAATAAAACAATTAGTGGGAACAATAATTCCCTTTAGACCTGAGGTGGCTCTCCTAGGTATATACCCGAAGGGAGAAGTGTTGGAAGGGAAAACTCAACAGTGCAAAATTATTTTCCTTGCGGCTATCAACATAATACTTAGACACTGGAAAGACCAAGGAGAACTGCAGATGGAGGAATGGCTTCAAAGAATGTTGTTTATGTTTAAAATGGAGAAATTGCAAGCCGGGTTACATGGTAAGATACAGAATTTTAAAGAAACGTGGGCTCCTATCCTTCAAATTTTAGATAAAGAGTGGCCGGGGACAAGTAAGCTAAAACCTCTTCTTGACTCCCTACTCTAATGGTCCAGACATTATCTGTGGCTATATGAAAATTCAGGTTTAAGTTCCCTAAGGGGAATAGATGTAACAGCTAGCTGTATGGAAGCATGCACACTAATTACTACCTCTGACATTTTAGCTGATTGTTGTTTATATTGTTATTTGGAAAAATAATGTTTTGACTTGACAACATATGTAGTACTTATGATCTTTGTAAAAAAAATGAGAAATATCAATAAAAAAACGTACTAAAAAAAAAAAAAGAATCTCGGGGAGAATGGGGCTCTCGACGAGATTTTCTCACTCAAGAATCTCATGAGAATTGGCATTTAATTTATTTATTTCCACCATTTATAGCCTGCCTCTTCTGCCTAGGCAGCTCGAGGTGGTTTACAAAAATTAAATTATTTAAAAATATACGTAAAATATATAAAATACATAAAAGGGAGGCATAAAACAAAATAAAAAACGCATCCTCCCCACCCACCCTCAACCCTGTTCACCCACCTCCCTCACCAAAAGCTTGGGGGAACAGCCAGGTCTTGCACTGTCACCAAAATCAGGCAAGGTCCGGGGCCACCCAGGTCTCCACCAGAAGGGAGATCCACAGCCTGGGCGCCGCCACCGAGAATGCCCTCTCCACCCGGGGGACACCAAGAAGGGTGCTCCTGGTTGACTGAAGGTGTGACCCAGGGCACAGAGAGTGAGGAGGTCATGCAGATAGGAGGGGCCCAGACCGTATACGGCTTTATAGGTAAGCAGCACCAACCCTTGGAATCGGGCTCAGAAGACTATTTCACCACCATTCTTGTGAGATTCTTGAACAGCCCCCCCCAAACAGTTTGTGCATGTGCAAAATAGCTACCTGGGGGGGTGGGCACACATGCACATAATGGCCGTGGCAGCCAATTGTGCATGTGCAGTGTATTTCCGGGTTTTCAAGAATCTTGCAAGATGTTTGAGAAACCGCAAAAAGTTAAGCGCATGTGAAAAATAGTTACCAGAGACCGCACATGCATAGGATGGCTGTGGCAGCCATTTTGCACACGTGCAAAGCATTTTTCAGTTTTAGAATCTGGCAAGATTTTCAAAAAACCGGTCAAAAACGTGTGAGATTTGCTGGGGGGTGTATGCGAGAATCCCACCTGTTCTCACGAGAATGTGATTGCATTCTCATTTTAGCTCTACCCACGAGCCGTATGTGGCTACTGAGCCACCATTTGCCCACCTCTGCCGTAGTGTATAATGGTAACATGCATTGAGAAGTCATGTGTTTTATAGAGAAAGCAAGTGGTGCTTTGGTAATTTTGAATAATGTCTGGATACAGAAGAATATAGAACAGCAACAGCAATGTGGGGTGAAAACAGACATACTCGTAATTTCACTTTAACAGCACTTTAACATTTTCTTATGCATGTTGCAGGGCTGTATTGGCACCCTATGCAGCCCTGCAACATGCATAAGAAATGTTAAAACAGTGTTAAAGCAGAGTTAAGGTGCACTGCTGTCACGCTGCTCCAAATCATGGGCTCTTAATAAGTAGTTTCAGCAATGCATAGATGATTGTTTTTGACAGAATGGGTGCAATTCTGCTGTTGGGTTATGTTGGCATCAGGCACAGTGGCAATATGGGCGGCGGGCACTCAGGCATGCGTGCACTCTGTGCATGCAGCAAGCAGAACCAAGCAATGGTGTGATCCGCACTGCTGAGACCCCGAGCCCCCACATCACACGGCCCAGGGGATGAAGCAGGCATGGCTCCTGCTCCATCTCACAGGCTGCAGATTGTGTGGGCTGCATCGGATGGGGTGTGCTGTTACCCCATGTGGTTTTCTGCGCCAGCGGGCCATGTGCACGCCTGAGCACCTGCAGTCTTCCACTGTGCCTTGTGTAGACACAGTTTGCGAGGGCCACAGGATTCCACCCTAAGTGTTTAAAGAAAATGCTTAAACTGGCAGGATAAAGGTAACAAACAGCAACAATCTATGGCAAACAGAATAGTCAAAGGTGATTGAACTTATCAGAATGAGAAGGTTCACCTGATTTGAACATGTGATTAGAATGGAGACATCCAGATTGGCAGTTCAGGTTACAATGTGAAAACCATTTGAGAAAAAGAAAGCAGGACATCTTAGATGATGCAATACTGCAGACTTTGGCCCTTTTGACATGGGTGGCACCCATGCATTCACATCCAGGGATCAGTGTTTGTGCATGTGCGGGTGAGTTCTGTGTGTACAGGTGTGGTGGCAACAGCAGTGGTGGGGTGCTTGGCAGGGTGCGTGTATTGGCACCCTATGCAGCCCTGAAACATGCATAAGAAATGTTATGCGTGGTCCTGTGAAACAAGCAGGCCCACCCACTTCCACTCATCACCCATGCACAGAGCAACCGGCAAGAAGGCAGGTGGCGCCATGCGTGGGGATGCATGGGGATGGGTGGAAGATTGGTGTGCACCAGTATAAACCCATCTCCACCCACTACCCTGGCATGCACCAATGTGCACATTGACCATCCCTCCAGCGCGGCCCGTTTAAAAAGGGCCAAAAGCTGCTCAATTGCTCATACCATGGAACAAGGCCCAGACAATGTCTTTGCATTGTGGGATATGGAGGAATCTGGTCCATGCTCCTTATGAAGTGAAGAAAACTGATTGACTGGGAACAGGGGACCCATTAGGGGGGCACACCTAGATGGAAAGAGGCTGGAGCTGAAACTGAAGTAAGAATACGGTGAATTCTTGCAAGAATCTTGTGAGATTCTCACAAGTCTGGTGAGATGTCAGTCTTCTCAAAATGGTTGTAAGATCTCACAGTGCTCTCAAAATGTGCACCTCCTCAATCCATTTGAAATTTACATGTGTGGGCAGTACTTGTAAATTTGAAGGTTCTCCCCAACCGCCAATCAGTTGATAGGCAAAAGCCTGCAAGATTCTTGAACCCCGCCCCCCCCAAATGTTCTGTGGATGTGCAAGTGGTCACCACAGCCATTCTGCACATGCATGGCACCTGGTCACTATTTTGCACATGTGCAGAGCGGTTTTGAAGTTTCTTGAAAATCTCATGAAATTTTGTCAAAAATGGTAGCAAGAATGTTGATTCTCATGACATTCTCGATCCAGAAATTCTTGGTGAGAAGCCCATATTCGGGAAGATTTCTGAGCAGGTCAAAATCTCATTTCACCCCTAGAAGAAGCTTCCTCTATCCTCCTGCTCAGAAAAAGCCAAACGAGGAAGTTTCCTGCTCCGCGGAGTGGAGAAGCAGGGAACAGTCAGGTGTCAGAGGAGCAGCAGCCCAGTCAGTGAGGTGAGTCAGCCCAAGGAACTTCGGATGCTGGGATTGGCATATTGAGGCATCCCAGGGTGTCCTGGGGCATTCCAAGATGTCCCAGTAATACCCATTTTGGAGGGTCAGGGACCCAGTTGGGTGCCCAAAAATGCCCCTATCACCCACGGGTAACTAAACTGCTAACCATCTATATGTCTGTCTATGGCCGTTTTTATACGGATGGCGCAGTAGCGCCGATGGATGGAGATGGGTGTGGATGGGTGGGTGAGCACACCCAGCGAACTCCCGGAGGCACCAAGCAGGGAGACAGTTGCACGGACAGCGCCACAGGGGGTTGTGGGAAGGAAAGGGGAGGGGCCAGCAAACACCCAGTGGCCAAACACCCATCCCGGGAAGCACCCAGCAAACACCCGTGCAAGTACATGGACAGCCTGGACCAGGAACGGCGAGGAATCCCCACCCAGCACAGCGATGGCACAACATGGCCAACTGAGGGCAAACGAAGCAGCGCAATGTGGCCTTGCCCCCGAGCCGCCAGAACCCGTGCAGGTGGGGCAGGAGGGAGATGGGATGACAGCTGCTACAAAGGATCCAGCCCCACACAGCCCCGGCACAGAGCTCGGACAGCCCAGCACCAGCCCTCCCCCCCAGCAGAGTGGCCCACACATAGCAAGCAGCAGAAGCACACAAGGATGGCCCATGGAGGGCAAGGGGGGGAAGGCACCCACACAACACAGACAACCCTGCAAACCCCACCGCCCAGAGGTACCAGCACAAGGGGAGAGGTCAAAGCAAAGCACAACATCGACACACGGGGAAAGAACACAAACAGCTTTAATGGAACCGGGAACCAGTAACAGGGGGAAGAAAACAGGGCAGGGCAGGGGGATGGGGCAACAGTAGGGGGGGCAATGCCAGCAGCGGTATGCTAGGGACAACACCTGGTCAATAGGGCCACTGACCCGGCACCAGAGCTCGGCCTGCGTGCTGTCCAGGCAGTGCAGCCACTCCAGGACGTGCAGGAGGCGCTCAAACAACTGCCACTGCTCCCGGGTCCACTCCACAATCATGGCTTGCACTGAATGGGACAGAGGGAGAGGAGACAGCCATCAGAGCTGGCTCCGGGCACCAAGGAACAGACACCCCCCCGGAGGGACACAGGCACAGGGCCCAGCAAACAGGTAGCACACTCACGGATGCCATCAAACAGCCAGCCCGCTGCCCACATGTCCCACGCCACTCGCTCCAGCTGCTGCACCATTGCACCCAGGCGCAAGATCGCCAGCAGCATGACAACAGTAGCCCACTGCCACTACCTCTCCTTGAGCAAGCCCAGGCAGCAGCACTCAGCAGGGAAGCCACCAGGGGAACACACACCACACAACCGGTGCACACGCCACAGGCCCGGAGCCCACTAGTAAACACCAAGCACACACCCTGCACACAACCGCACAGATGGGAGCAGGAGGACCACCAAGGGGAGGGGGCACCCAGCCACCACAGCAGCAACAGAAGCAAGGCAGGACAGACCATCACAGATCAGTATTTTATTGGCGCCTGGGGAACAGGGTCCCCCAAGCAAAGAGAGGCAGAGCAGGGGGGTGCAGGTGGACCTATGACGAGGCAAGAGAAGCACAACAGGAGGGCACAGGTGCGCCCGCAGATAGTGGGTGAGATCACCAGGGAAGCACCAGCGGGAAGGAGCATCAGTTACCCAGAGGGGGTGATGGGGTCCAGTGAACCAGGTGGCAGCCAGCAGCGGAGCAGAAGGCAGCTCACAGCCTGATTGTCAGTACAGAGGGGGCAGGCAATGCAATGTCCAGGGCACTGGGCCGGCAGAGCACCCGGGGCAGGCAGGGCACCGGGGGCAGGCACCGGGGGCAGGGCACTGGGGGCAGGCAATGCAATGGCCATGGCACCGGGGTGGCTGCGAGAGGGTGGCAGTGAGGGGCCTCTCATGGATGGTCCAGCGAGCGCTCCCGGGGCGGCAACCCCTGTGCTAGACCCTCCCAGGCAAACAGGAGCACATATGAGCATCCACCAGGAAGCGGGGAAGGAGCATATCCACTCCAGCAGTCACAGCCCGCACAGATGGAAGGTCCCTCACCAATCGAAGGGTGGTGAGCTCCACAGCAGAGGGGTCCCCAGTCCAGAGTGGGCCACCAACCTCGGGGGACAGCAAGCCCAGGTTCCACAGGAGGATCCCCACATCCGAGGGTGCACGCGGGATGCCGCAGGCATGCAGGAGGGTGCCGGTGTACAGGGGAGCAACAGGGGGACCCCTGGACAGCAAGGCAAGGCTGAACCCAGATCGCTCCATCAGCAGGTGAGCCGCTGTTACCTCCGCAGCAATGCACAGCACGACAACAGTGGGCAGGTGCCCCCAAGGAGGCTGGCACAAGGGGGTGAAGCCAAGCTCGAAGGAATGGCCACGGCATGCTGGAGCACTGACCTGGTGAGCCATCATCCACATATACCATGACATGAGCCAAAAGCCATCCTCCACCAACAGGGGGTCGCCCACCAACAGCTGAATGTTGGGGCTCAGTCAGAGGGCCGCCAACAGCATGTCCGCACAGGGCAACTATCCCTCCTGTACATCCCTGCCTGAGGGCCCCACAAAATGACTGGCCATGGCAGGAGTGGGGCCTGGTCTGGTGAATCAACAGGTGGGAGATGGAGAGCTGCAGCGACTGGGCCGAGCACATAACGAGTGACTACCCTCACGCACAGGTGGCCTTGCATGCCAGAGATAGGCCTGCCCGCTGGGGCTGGGGTGCCACAAGCCACACACAGGACAGAAGGGATGCACAACAGGTGACGAGAGATGAGGGAGTCCACGGCTGGGCACTGCGCCAGGCCAAGGAGCCAAGCCAGGCATTGTATCCACACTGCACACAGCTGCAGCATGCAAAGGTGGACCATGGCAGGGGGGATTGTAGTGCGGGTGCAGAGGCAGCGGTACCCTGGGGTGCACGCAGTCCCATCCCCCCCAGCGGGCATGCGACTGGCGCACCCACAGGGATGATCAGCCTGGCCCAGCAACCAGTGGCAGCCCCAGCATACCCCCAGTGCAGCACCAATTGGTGCCCTGCCTCCACTGGGCTACACAGTACAAAAGCGATCCGATGCAGGCGGTTGGGTGTGGCGCAGAGGGGCTGTAACATAGGGTCGAGCAGCAAACAGAGAACGGTGATACCGAGCTGGGTGGACACAGAGGAGCACCTGTGATACCAGGGGAGAGTGGGCCGAGGGCACAGGCCACACAGCAGAGTGTGCTTCAACCAGGGCACATGCCAGTGGGGGATGGCTGGGAGTGGGGAACTGCAGAACTATGCTGCCGGGGGATGGGTACCTACAGACGAGGGACGTGCTGCTGCGACTCCTGGGCGCAGACCTCCTGCTGCTGCGCATGCTGCTATAGCAGATAGCGCTGCTCCGCATGCAGGGTTGAGGCTCCCTCCTCCTGGGGGCATGGCAGTGGAGGGCAGCAAACCTCAGGAGGGCAGCGATTGTGTGATGGGCGAGGTGGGCAGCCGTCCGACGCCGTGCCCTGTTGTGCTCTACGGTGTCCCAGCAAGCCCAGCTCATCCTGGCCTGATGGACCCTCAAGGTGTATGCCTGCTGTGTGACCCAACTGACCCTGTGATGGCACTGCTCATGTTCCAACGACTGGTGGGAGAACATGTTGGCCACCTGGATGGACGGGAATGGTCGGATCACTTCTGGATGCCCCGCTCCCTCTTGACCCACTTGGGGGAGCTCCTCAACCCCCACCTCCAGAGGCTGGAGACAAACATGCGCTTCCCGCTGTCACCAGGGATGTGCGTGGCCATGGTGGTGTAGCAGTTGGCCACCCCGGATTCCTATCGGAGCATGAGGGAGCAGTTCGGGGTGGGCACCACCACCATGAACAGGGCCCTCCATGATGTGTGTTACCTGCTTGTGGAGCTCCTCTTTGAGGGTCATCCAGTTCCGTGACTCCGAGGAGGTGATGCGTGGGTTCAAGGAAACGGGCTTCCCTCATTGCATCAGGGCCATTGACAGCACCCATATCCCCATAATACGACCCCCTCATGCAAAGATCAACTACATGAACTGAAAACAGGCCTTCTCCATCAATCTGCAGGCCATAGTGGATCATAGGGGCCTGTTTATACATGTGTACACAGGCCAGTTGGGGTGGAGCCACGACGTGCATATCCTGTGTGCCTCCCCCTTCTATGCACGCATGTTTGATGGGGAGATCGCCTCTAACCTGTGCCGCATGATAGCGGGGGTTCCCATGGCCCCTGTAGTGATAGGGGACCCCGCCTACCCGTTCAGCCCATGGCCGTTGCGGGCCTATCCAGTGGCGCGTAACCCAGATCACTGCCTTTTCAGTGATCGCCTGTCATCCGCACGCAGCATGGTGGAGTGGGCCTTCGGGCTCCTGAAGATGCGCTGGTGCCTCCTGATGTCCATAGTCCTGTGAACCCATTCAATAAAGCTGGGTAGTACCCGTGAACCACAGTCCTGCCTCCGTGCCGTGTGTGGGCGACAGGGGTCCAGGGACTGGACACTGTGGGCAGCTGGGTTGCGTGTGCCCTCCCCGCATTGTCTGCTGCAGCGACCCCCCCCCCGAGTCCCCCCTGGGATTCCCCCATCACCACAACCTGTACCAGGACAGAGGAAGCGACAGCAAGGTGTAGGTTCAGCAGCTCTTTATTGGTGGGGGGTGCGTACAATGGGAGGGGGTGGTTAACTTTCAGGGTGCCCATGCCCCCTCTTGGCTACACCATCGGGACTCGAAGGCCGGTGAGCCCTAGCTGCAGCCGACTGCAGGGATCGCCGACTGGATGGCCTGCCCCCCCGTCATCCACTGGCCACTCCATCCTGGCCTCCGCTGATGGCCCCTGTGAGGAAGAACAAGAATGGGGTAAGTGATCATCATGTGCACCTATCTCTGTCCCACACCAGGGCCCAGGCCACTGGGGGCCCTGTGGTCACCCAGGAAATCACCTATGCTCCATACGAGCATAACACGTAATGTGCAGCAACCCCCTATGAAGGGGGTCCTTGTACCGACCCTCCCATAGTAGTATGGTCCCTGCGCAGGCCGGACCTGCTTATTGGAGCTGGTACACTTGGATGCGGCCATGACCGTGGCTCCAGGGCTCCTGTGGTGCGTGAGCTCAGTGCGAGTTCTGTACTGGGTTCCCTACCGGGGCAGTGCCCTGTGTGATGTCCCTTTGTTCCCGTCCAGTCCCCATGTGTAGCGCCCCAACCCCACAGGGCCTCAGGGGGCTGCATCCGTACCAGAGGGGTTTGGGTGGCCATCATGGACAGTTGGTTGTCCTGGAGTGGATGGTCCTGGGGTGGGGATGTTGCTTCCTGGTGGAGGGGTCAGGGTGGCAGCGGAGGTGGGACCATGGGGTGTGTGGGCTGGAAGGACAGCCCCGCCAGCAGGACCAGTTGCCCTATGTGGGGGAGGGGGACCCCATGGACCAGGCCCGGGTAGGCTTGCTTCTGGGGAAACCACAAGTGGCTGAGGTGCAGGGGGGGTACCTGCACCAGTGGGAGGCTGCCATGGTGTTGGTCGGCCGCCGACCCTCCTTCTGCAGCATGGTGGGGCCTGTCGTGCTGGGGGTAGGGTTGCTGCTGGGGAAACCACAAGTGGCTGAGGTGCAGGGGGGGTACCTGCACCAGTGGGAGGCTGCCATGGTGTTGGTCGGCCGCCGACCCTCCTTCTGCAGCATGGTGGGGCCTGTCGTGCTGGGGGTCATGCCGCAGGGCCTCCATGGCCTTCCCCATGAGGTCCATGAGCCATGCAACCTGACCCTCCAGCCCGTCATAGGCGCTTCGCTGCTCGTGTTGGAGGGCGGTAGCCTGTCACCTGTCACAGAGGTGCTTGGTGCAGGACCGGGCCATCATGGCAGCCAGGATGTCTCGGTCCCTTTCCCCCTCCCCTCTGATGAGCTCCCGGGAGTGCACCACAGCTAACAGTTGCGATTCCTCCAGCAGCTCCCTGCTGAGGTCTTCCCTCTGCTGCCAGTTCCTGGCCCACATCTCCCGGTTCCGCTCCACGCTGCCAGAAGCTGCACCCCTCGTGTGAGCTGGCGTCTGGTCTGTGAACAGGAGGTTGGGCACCACATTACTGCTTCTGGTCTGTGTGCTCCGCTGCTCACTACCACATGACCTGGGGTGCCTGATGGGGTGGCCCCCATAGTATGTCAGCTCCCCTCAGCCCTCCCCTGTGGGGTTCCCATGCCCTGCCCTCTCGTGGGATGGCCCCCTGGCAGCTGATCACCGCCCATGGGGCCTGTGATGGTCATGTGTGCCGTGGGGGCCGCTGTGGGCCCACCAACCCCTCCCACCTGCCCCCAACACCCCGACCCCTGTTGGGCCCTGATGATTGAGGTTGCACACACCCGGGTGGCCCCCTCCCCACCCTGTACCTCAGCCCCCCTCTGCACCCGGCTCCCCTGTGGACCGTTGGCTGGTGTGCCTCACCGTGGAGGTGTGCACTCCTGATGTGGGGGGAGCTTCCAGCCCTGCCTTGTCCACCTCCTCCTTCTCAACCTCCACTGTGTGCACCTCCAGACTGCCTTGTGCTGCAATGGGATGCGGGGGCATTAGTGTTTGCCAGCCCCCGGCCCTGGCCGCTGCGCCTCTGTCTGGGCCATCCCCCCCTGGCCATCCCCCCCTGGCCCCATTGGGCCGATCGTACTTGGATCCTGTTCCTCCACGAGGCCACGATGTCCACATCCATGCAGAGGAACTTGTCCAGCTCCTCCTGGAACTCTGATGTGCGCATGGCCCAGCTGGACTTGAGATTGTTGTCCTTGATATGTTTATATCCGGACCTCAAGTCCTTTGCCTGCTGCATGCACTGGGTGACATCCCTATTGTACCCCTGCCACTGCATCTCCTGAGCGATGGCTTCATAGACCTGACTGGTATTGTAGCTGTGCACCAGGTCGTGCTGAACCCTTTCGGACCCTCCCATGTGTATAAAGTCCCTGATCTCCTGCCTTGACCAGGGCTCCCCCTTTTGGGACCTGCGTGTGGGGGGCCGACCGGCTTGGCGGCATGGGGCCCACCCTGTGGATGTGATAGCCATGGTGATGGTCATGTTCTGTTGGGGGTAGTGCATTAGGGGTTACTCTGGGTCCTGTTGGCCCCCTCTGCACCCCTGAGGGGCCTGCCCTCCCCTCCCCCCCTTGGGGTACCCTTTTGCTCACCTGGCTGTCTGGGGGGCCCTCCTTGGCTGTTGTCCCAGTGGTGCAGTGCTCCATTGTCTGGGAGCTGTCCTGTGGGGACGGGGGACTGGGTTATGCAGCTGCCGCCTGCCCTGTGTTCCCTGGCCCATGATGCCAGGCCTGGGCCGTGGCCCTCCCATCCCTGTGGAGGAGGGGGGTGGTTCCCTTGTGCTCACCTCTCTCTCGCTGCTGCTCCTCAGGCCGTGCCCCTGGGATGTGCTGGGCTGGGAGTTCTCAACTTGGGGGGGTCAGTGTGGACCCTCTGCACTATGCCGGGAGGTGTGCGCTGTGTTACAGTCTGGTGCATTCCCCCCCTTTCCCCCTGCCAGGGTGCCCCCCTTGTACCTCCCATCTCCCCCCCCATACTGGTGGTCTTGGAACCCCCCTTGTGCCTTCTGCCTGGGGCACCCCCCCTGCACCGCCTTGCTGGGGCTCTCCCCCCAGGTGCTCATGGGTCCCCACGTTCACCGGCCCCTTCCCGCATGGGGGGTGTTGTCGTCTCCCTTGGCCTTCTTGTTGGCCTTCCTGGTCACCATCGTGGGAGCCCACGTGCGTGTGTCATGGTTCCACCCTGCTTTACGGGCTCTTGGCCAGACGTCCGGCATCCACCCCTGTGGCCGTGTCTGCGTGGGGGCACATGTATGACCCATGGTGCCGGCACAGTGGGGCTCTGCCGGTTCGGCCCATATGGGTGTGGGTGGTTTCACATTTACACGGATGCTCGGGTGTTGGACACACATCTCCACCCACGGAGGGTGCTGGCTCCCTCGCAGCTGCTTTGTGGGTGTTGGAAATTGTTGGCGGGTGGGTCCGGCATGTGTCCCCACACACTCGTGGACTTTTACACGGACGCTCTCCCACCCATCCGATGGGTGTTTCCGGGTTTTCGTGGGTGGGTGGCATCTGTGTAAAATTGGCCTTAGTGTGTCTGCGTGTGTGTGAACATCCAATATGCAATCGTCTCAAAACAAAATATTTGGATCATTTTAGAGCACTTGTTTACCTTCTGAAGTGCATTATCAGATCAGACTATCCACAATACGTGTAGATATTCCTGGATAGGAAATGACAATTGCAACTCTGCAAGACGTTCAAATAGGGGTGAGGAACTTCCAGTCTCTGATACCGCAATCCCACCATACGGTGACATGGTGGCACTCCCATGAGGAGAAGATACAGCGGGGGAAGGAGGCAGAGGCCATCGCAACTTCCAGTGCGAATGGGGTTTTGCTGCGACAATGCTTGCGAATGGCAGGGATCAAAATCCAGTCCTGTCATTTGCGAGTATTGTCGCGGCAAAACCCCATTCACACGGGAAGTTTTGTCGGCCTCCACCTCCTTTCCCTGCCATGTCTTCTCCTCCTGGGAGTGCGGTCGCTGCACTGCCGTAAGATGTGGGTGCAGGCTGAGACAAATTCAACCCATGGCTGGATTTAGTGGGCCCTTTTCTAGTTCCTGGATCTCATCTGTGTCATGGGTACAGTCCCTACACCTAAGAGCGGAAAGAGTAAACTGCAAGGAAGGGATAGGAAAAAAGCACATGCACGTAAAGACAGGGGAGAGAGCCATAGCATAGTTCCATTGTAAGGGCTGAGAGCCCGTGTGAAGTAGTGGATGAGGTGCTAGACGTGGACCTGCCAGATTAGGGTTCAAATCTCCCCCTAGCCAATGAATTTGGTGACTTTGGGCAAGTCACAACCTTTCTTCCCATCTCAGTTCCCCTTCTATAAAATGGGTTTGTTTCCTTTGTCTATCTTTGATTCTGAACCCACTTGGCAGGGATACCCTCTCCTCTTCTCTATCTACACCCTGTCCCTTGGCAAAATTATTGTCTCCCACGGATTCCAATACCAGCTCTACGCTGATGACACCCAACTCTATCTCTCTACCCCCTCTCTCTCTTCGTCTATCCACTCATGCCTCATCGACTGCCTCTCTGATATCTCCGCCTGGATGTCCCGACGTCAACTCAAGCTCAACATGGCCAAGACCGAACTCCTCATTTTTCCTCCCTCCTCTTCCTCTCCCTCTAACCTGCCCATCTGCATCGATGGAGTCACCATCCATCCTGTTCTCCAAGCCCGTAGCTTGGGCTTCATCTTTGACACGCACCTCTCTTTTAAACCTTACATTGACTCTGTTGCCAAATCCTGCCGATTCGCCCTCCATAACATTGCTCGGATCCGCCCCTTTCTCTCTACCTCCTCGGCCAAAACCCTTGTTCATGCCATGGTTATCTCTCGCCTCGATTACTGCAACCTCCTCCTTGCTGGCCTCCCTCGCTCTCACCTGTCCCCCCTTATCGCAATCCAAAACTCCGCTGCCAAGGTCATTCACTCTGCCCGTCGCTTCGACCATGTGCAGCCTCTCCTCTTCTCTCTTCACTGGCTCCCCCTTCCTGAACGTATCCTGTTTAAACTCCTGGTATTCACGTTCAAAACACTCCACGACCAAGCTCCCCCTTACCTCTCGGACCTAATCTCCCTACGCACTCCTGCACGCGCTCTCCGCTCTTCCTCTGTCCCCTCCCTCACTCTCCCTCGTTTCTCCTGCTCGCCTAACCGCCTTCGACCCTTCTCCCTCGCTGCCCCCCATGCCTGGAACTCCCTCCCTGCCCACATCCGCCTTGCCTCCTCCCTCCGCTCCTTCAAATCCCTCCTCAAAACCCACATTTTCCTTGCTGCCTTTCCCAATGCCTGCTAGTTTTTCCCCTTACTCTTACTGTTGGCCCTCCTCTGCTGACTGCTGCCACCAACCTTTCTGTAAACCAAGCCAAGCACACACACCTGAGACTTCGCATCTGCTTGAATGTTTGTTTGTCTTCTCCCTTGTCTCTCCCACTGTCCCCTCTCCCTGTCTTCCCCCCCCCTTTTTGTCTTTTAGATTGTAAGCCACAGGCAGGGACCACGTCTAATTCTATGTTCTGTACAGCACCAGGCCACATGACTAGCGCTATATAAATGTTAATAATAATAATAATAATAATAATAATAATAATAAGGGACCCGTCTCAAAAAACCTGTGATTGTAAAGTGCTGAATATTTATTTATTAAGATATTTATATCCTGCCTCTTCTGCTCCCAGCAGCTGGAGGCGACTAAAATTGACTAGTAGTGCTATAGAAATGATAAGTAATAGTAGTTCCATGAACCTTCCCCTTCCTTCCTCCATGCTGAACCCATTGGATTAGAAAAGGGCCTTGTCTATGTACTTATTGTAGGCTTGGATGCTTTTAACTAAAAGCAGCTAATTAAAATCACAGGTTTTCATTCTTTTAAATTGGTACACTACCCCACCTTACACCTGGGCATAAATACAAAGTAGCAGAAAGGACATATGCCTCTGAGTTTATGAACACTTTTCTTGGCAAGAACCGCCACCTCTTTTTGTATATAGAAGCAGTGGTAGTACATAGCAGAGAGGTGATACAGTGAGGGACAGAACCCAGTATTCCTAACCTGGTTGCACCAAAGCTAAGCTCAGGGCCAGATCCTGGCATGTACAAATGGTGTGACCGCTAGAGCTGAAAGGGGTAGTGCATTTGCAACGTGCAAGTAATACTCATTTTCAGGTAGTCTCTCGGGTGCTCAATTGGTACCCGAGTATCAAGTCGGACACCAGATTATCCCCAAAATACTGGGTATTTGAGTTTACCTGTGGGACCACCTCACTCCCCAGGTTCTGGATCGGCCCCTGAGGTCAGCTGGGGGCTCACTGTTGGCGGTCCCCCGGGTGTCTCAGGGGGCCACACAGAGCAGGGCGTTCTCAGTCGCTGCACCGCGCCTGTGGAACTCCCTCCCAGTGGGGGCGCAATTGACCCCGGACTTTCCGACTTTTCGGAAGAACTGTAAAACATGGCTGTTTCATCAGGCATTTGGCGAGAGATAGGGGTAGGGTGGAGTGGGTAGGGATGAGGGGTAGGGTTGGGGGTAGGGTGGAGGGGAGGGTGTGTTTTTATGATGAATGTTTTAAATTGTTTAAGTGTTTTTACATTGTTGTTTTTATGGTTTTGTTAGCTGCTTTGAGCCACTGAGGTGGGGAGAGTGGGATAAAAATCAATTAATTAACTGATTTATACCAATCGGTAAAATGGTAAATCAACATAAAGATTGGGAGGGAAAGTTGAAAAATAAAAAATTGGCAGCAGAAGTCAGAAAATCAATACGTCGGTTAGCTTGACGGGTACTTATTTGGTACCAATTAGTACCTGATGTTACCAGGTCAGGTTGAGTGCTGCAATTTCAATGGGCATTCCAGTGTGGGCAAGTACTTGCTTCAGCTCTAGCAACTGCATAGGGCTCCAACAGTTGACGGACCCCCCAGGAACCCCTTGATACATGGGGTCCATGAATGAGCTTGTGATGACAATATGAATACGAGACGCACTCGCATAAATAGAGGCCCATAGGGCCTCAAATATGGGGAACCTTGGCTCGTGGAGAGCAGCCCGCAGTGATTCAGGTGGAGACTAGAGAACACTGAGTGTTCTCGCAAAAATCTTGTGAGATTCTCACGTCCCTCGAGAAATCTCATGAGATCTTGCTAGGATTTTCAAGAATCTTGCGAGATTCTTGAAAATCCCCCAAACGCCCTGCGCATGTGCAAATGGAAGCTGTGGCCATTTTGCGCCTGTGCCCACCTGGGAGCTATTTTCACATAGACAGAGCATTTGTTGAGGTTTCTCAAAATTCTCATGAGATTCTCAAATAACCCCAAATGCTCTGTGCATGCACAAAATGGCCACTGCAGCCATTCTGCACATTCACGCCCCCCAGCAGCCATTTTGGCCATGTGCAGAACATTTTTGGTGGGGGTAATTTTGCAGTGCATGAGTATCCCAAAAGAATGGCAATGAGAATGCCGATTCTCAACCTAGAAAATCTTGTTGTAAAGCCCATTCGGGGCAAATTTTTTGTGGTCTGCAAAATCTCATTTCATTCCTAGTAAAGACTCATACACCAACATTTTGCATAAGGAACTAAACGTCCCGGGATTCAGTAAGCTACCCAGACACACTGTTAATGCTGCTACAGCATACTGGCCTCCAGCTATTTAAACTACTGTCAATAGGCAGAGTCATTCTACAGTGACTGTATTAAAAAATTTTTAAAAAAGAAGCAACAAGCTGCAGTTTCTGTAGCTCAAGTGAGAGAACTTTGCAAAGACAATCTGAAGGTCAAGGAAGGCCAAGTTTGGTTTATCTGAGGGAATGTAATTTATGTATGATTGTTTTTTTAAGAGGTGATCTTTAAAACCCTTGGTGGGTCTTCTAAGGTCAGGTGAGGGGCATTGGGAGATCAAAACTCTCCCCTCTAAACTTGGATTGCTGTTATTCCATGTCTTACAAAAGTAATTGTTATTGTTTCTCATGGAAGGAGTCCCATTGAAGTCAGTATTACCTAGAAATTTAAGTTAATGTAAGAGCAAGGACTAATTACAAGGACTAATTACATTGAGGATTAAATGAAAATACGTTGTATGCGCATTACCCAGCCTATCTAATGATGCAAAAAATGTTGTGTATTTATTAACCTAGCAACAAAACGTTTTGCAGTGTATCAAAGATGATCCAGCTGGAATAATGTAATCTCAGAATTAACTGCAATTTATCTATGTGCCTACCATGCCTCTTTTCTTATCCTAATGCATGCAACCCAGTTGTAAGGAATTGCAAGGAAAGGATCATTGTTGTTGAATCAATATATATTGCTGACAGTTTGAGGTCTCAGGAAAGGAACTGAAGACCAGCTCAATGGACTGCTATGCTCTGTGGGGAATCTTAGAGAGCTGAAGAGCAAAAACTCTGAATAATTTACCTGAAAATCTGCTTGGTTTATAGCCTTCTGTTCTCCTCAAACACTGGGCAAGACCATATATGGAAATGAATTCTCCTGTTAAATCTACTTTCTTAGCTTAAGGAAGGAATGTTAGCCAACCTCAGAAAAACAGGTCAAGGCAACTTAAATCACCAGCCACTGGGCACTTAGATTAGGAGTAGGGAAAATCCGGCTCAGGGGCCAAATGCATTGCATAGCTAGTTTTTAACTGGCTCCTTCCCTTTTTAATCCAGCCCCTGGCTCCAGTTCTTACCTCCAGGCACTGAAATAGGGAACTCAGGGGAAGGAAGCTGAGATGAGGGTAGGGAATGGATCCATGGCACAGATCCATGATCTTTCTTTCCTCACCCCGAATGCATCCATTCAACACTAATTTCTATGCAGTCTTCAGTGCCTGGGTGAAACTCCTGGGAAGGAAAAAGATTTTCCACCCTGCCCTGACCTTGATCCTTGTTATGAGCAAAGGATGGAAGAAAATTTTTAAAAGGGCATTTTAGAGATTTCAGACTTTGGCTATTGATACACAGATGGAGGTGGGGTGGGGTGTTTCAGCGAGGCGCATGGAGGTGGGTGTGTGCCTGTTTACACAGACACACCCAGCTCCACCCAACTCCACCCATGGACCCTCCTTCATTGTTCCAGAGGGCTCCGTGGGTGGAGGTGGGTGTGTGGTGGGAGCACGCATGCACACGCACAAACACCCACCACCCAGGGTGTTTCCACGGGCACACACCCACCACACACCCATCCCTCCCCACCGCTGGCCATGTACACCGACTGCCCCCCCGCCGCACACCCACCCGAACACTGAGCGGCGGTGGGGTGTCGGTGTAAAAGCGACCTATCTTGTAGAAGGCAAGGTACTGTTTTCCAGAAGCTACAGAAACAAACGTAAAGCAGAGTTCTCCTTGAGTCAGCAAAGTCTTGGTCAACATATAGAGGAAACTGAATGAGACTCTTGGGAGTTATCCCTGAAAATTAATTTAGGACTGGTATTTTCCAAAACCCTAAAGAAGTTCTCAAAGGTTCGGCAGTCAGTTAGTTCCCTTTCATTCTCTTAAAAAATCCCAGTCTAGATTCATAAGATTGCCCAGCTCATGAAATAATGAATTATTGATTTTTAATTATATTTTCAATCAAGGTCACCTGGTGGAATCAGTGTAAGAAGGCTAAAAATCACCCGGGTTGTCAGAAACGGGGAAATCAACTAGACTTCCTTCATTTGAAACATCGACATGCCAGATGTACTGAAAAACAAGGAGCTGAAAGTTGCTGAGGTTACTCTCCCTATGCAAGTGCTTTACAAATCCAAAACCTCACACACATCACTGACCCTCCTGCAGACTGTTCTTTATCAGCAGCCAGGGCAAAAATAAACTATCCCAGCAGCTAACAGCAGAAGCCATGATCTCTGCAAGAATTGTGCATTGTAACTATGAATCCAACTTTCCATGGAAGCTTTGTAGCCTGATGGATTCAAAGGGTTACCCCTTCCCTTCAGCAGAAAGCTCACAAGAAGTGCTTCTTTCTAACTCCTCCTCCTGCCATAGTACTCAGTAGGCCCACCGAGAACAAACGCTGGAGTAACTTTTTATTAAAATTTAGCTTCAAACACAAAGGGATAGGGGACAAAAGAAAACGCAAGCCACTGAATGAACATGTAGTAATGACTAAGGCCATTTTTACACGGACGTCACCCACCCACGAACACCCATAAGCACCCATTGGATGGGTGTGAGAGTGCCCGTGTAAATGTCCATGAGTGGGTGGGTGTGCGTGCATGACACAGCCACCATCACCCACGGAGCAGCCGGGAAGGAGCCGGGATGCTCCATGGGCGGAGGTGGGTGGAGATGGGTTCCAAACACCCATCCGTCCATGTAAATACCATAACACCCACACCCATGGGAAAGGGTCCTCTGAGACCACAGAGAGATGGCTAGAGAAGCCACACAGGTGCCCCCTAGCAGATACGCCCATCCAGGAAGACGCCAGATGCCCGGCTGGGAGCCCTTAAAGGAGACCCCAAAACCTGACATGGGTGCACCAGCTCCCAAAATGTCAGGACGGAAAGCCTCCAAAAAGATGAAGGGAGCCACATGATAGGGGTGCACCAGCTCCCAAAATTTCAGGATGGAAAGCCTCCAACAAGACGAAGGGAGACAGCATCGTGACTCACGCAGGATGGTCCAGGGTAAGTAGAGGGACCCTGGGACGCCCAGGGGAGGAGGTGGTGACGTGGTGGTGGAAAGGATGTCTAAACACAGCACACCTGTCCTGTCACAGGGCTGAGGGCATATCGCTGCATCCACGCCACCTGCATCCTCCAAGACCACCACAGCCATGGGGTACAGGGAAGGGAGTGCCACAAACAGTGAGGTAAGAACAAGGGTACTCCAAGAACCCGAGGAAGGTGGTCCCACACGCCAATATCAGAAACCAACCCGGGGGAGCACAGGGTGGGAAGCTGAGAGCGAACAGTTCCCATCCCAACCCCCAGGAGAGCACCCAGACAAAGGAGCAATGCACCACCAGGGACACGACCAAGGAAGGCCTCCGTGACAGTCAGGTAAGCCGCCCATGCCCCCCGGGCAGAGTGGGAAAGCTTCCCCTCCAAGGGAGCACAGGTGGGCTGCGGGGCAGATGCTAACCCCTCTGCAATACCCCCAATAGGAGACTACCAGCTCCGCTGTCACCACAGCTACCCAGTGGGCCCCAAGCTGCCAAGCCGGAAGGCCTCCCCAAATGCAGTACCCAAAAGGGGGAACCCTGGTCAAGGCAGGAGACCAGGGACTTCATACGTGTGGGAGGGGCCAAAAAGGTCCAGCATGACCTCATGTGCAGTAGGTATGTGCGAACAGATCGCAGTTCGATCGTTTGGTCATTTGGTTCGGGAGCCAAGTTCAGGTTCAGTTGTTCGGTCTGGGGACCGAGTTCGGGTTCAGTCGATTGATTCGGTGGCATTCGGTTTGGTGCAGCCATTTGGAAATCGGTTTCTATCTAGGTATTGCGTGGTCCTGTGCTCGCGTCGGAAACCAGAAATTTGAGTGCGTGCGGAGCTTGTGTGGAGAGAGAGCATGTGTGTTGTGGCTGGCTGGCTGTTTGGTTTTCTTTGGTGTGTTTTGGCTGTGTTGGACTGTGTGTTGGTTTGACTGTGTTGGTTTGGCTGGTTGGTGAGTTGGTGGGTGACTGTTTTGTGGCTGTTTGTTTGAAGAAGAAGAAAAATGAAGAGGGTGAGGATTAATAGGACCTGGGGAAAAGCCAAGGTGGCGGAGCAGGTGGAGGAGGAGAAGGAAGAGGTTGCTGCCGCTGGACCTTCGGTGGTGGAGGTCGGCTCCTCAGCAGAGGAGCAAGAGGGCACAGGAGGTGCTGTCACATTTGTAAACTTTATTTTTACTTTGAGGACAAGAAGAATAGAATACTATCCTTTAGAGCGAGCTCACTGGCATGTGGGTGGGTGGGTTGGTGGTGGTCAGTCAGGCACGAATGGTGGGCATCAGCAGGTGGTAGTGGATGTCTGCCACACAGAGAGAGGGTACTGTGGGGGGCTCTTCCAGCAGTCAGGCACGAGTTGAAGGAAGCACCCACCCAAATATGTGCCAGCCATCTAGCAAGGGTCTCCTGTTGCCATCCCTAGCACCCCAAGAAGAGCAGGATTTGCACATGCCAGCAAGGGTCTTCCCAGTTGCCATCCCTAGCACCAAAGAAAGGCAGGATTTGCACGTGCCAGCCAGGGTCTCTCCATTGCCATCCCTCCCTAGCACCCAAAGAAGGGCAGGATTTGCACATGCCAGCCAGGGTTTTTCTAGTTGCCATTCCTAGTGCCCCAAGGAGGGAAGGATTTGTACATGCCAGCCAGGGTCTTTCTAGTTCTATGTCTGGCAGTGGTATGAGAAGCATACCAGACTCGCCATCTGCAAGGTAAGGGACGAGGGCTGGAACAACAGGGCATGGATTGCCGTATGACCTGTTAGGAAGTCCCCTGCAGAGAGAGATTGGCCACCCACCCACTTGTGGAGACAGAATGCAGGTAGGGCTTGACAGACCATTGGTCTG
>QEPC01009833.1:391691-403227 GCA_003113815.1 Sphenodon punctatus | reverse complement strand
GGGAGTCAAGGATGCCCTGGACCTCAAAGTCGGGAGACCCCAGGGGGGCAGGGGGGCCCGGCTGTGGCTCGGGCTCTGGGAAGAGAGGGGGCGAGTGGGGTTTCAGGAGGGAAACGTGAAAAACGGGATGGATCCGGGACTGCGGGGGCAATGTCACACGGTACAAGACCGGGTTAATCTGCTGAGCAATGGGGAAAGGCCCCACATATCTATCATCGAGCTTGGGTGACAGGCGAGCAGAAGGGTAATGTCGCCTGTCCACCCACACAAGATCGCCCACTTGAAATAGCGGAGCTGGGCAATGATGGCGGTCTGCCTGCTGTTTATACTGCTGGCGAGCTTTGCGAAGGTGGGCGACCGCCTGGGCCTGGGCTTGCTGTAGGCGGGAAATCAGCGCACCTGCTGCCGGGACTGATGTTGCCGGGATCTTAGGGAATACCAAATGGGGGTGGAAGCCATAGGATACATGAAAGGGAGAGGTTCCTAAAGAAGCATGTTGGGCATTATTATAATCGAACTCCGCGAGGGGAAGGAGCTCGACCCATTCGTCTTGTAAGTAGGTCGTATAACAGCGGAGGTATTGCTCCAAGGCTTGCTTAACCCTCTCTGCCTGGCCATTAGTCTGTGGGTGGTAGGCGGACGACGGGGCCAACCGGACCCCTAATGCTACAAACAAGGCCTTCCAAAAGTGAGCAATAAATTGGGACCCCCGATCAGACACAATGGTGACCGGGAGCCCATGCAATCGGACTATATTCTGCAGGACCAGGAGTGCGGTTTGTAGTGCTGTCGGGAGCCCCTTACAAGGCACGAAGTCGCCCATTTTCGTAAACTGGTCTACAATGACCAGAATAGCGGTATATCCCTGTGACGGGGGTAAGTCCATGATGAAATCAAGGTTAATCCGTTTCCAGGGACCTTGTGGCAAGGGGGCCAGCTGGAGAAGCCCCACCGGCTGCCCTCTATTAGTTTTTGTGCGGCTGCAGACCGTGCAACCCCGCACATAGGCTTGTACATCTTGGTGCATGGTTGGCCACCAAAAATGACGTTGGAGCAGTTCCAGGGTTCGCCGTTGTCCTGGATGGCCAGCCAGGGGGGCATTGTGGTGAGCCCACAGTATCTGTCGCCTGGCTGCGTTAGGTACTACCAGGGCCCCATTCCGCTGCGGGAGATCCTGGACGTTGACGGCGGTTGAGGCGGGTCGGCCCTCTTGATTTGTTAGCCGCAGGAACTGGTGTGCGGTAATTCCTACTGCGCTGAATACCTGGCGATCTAGGAGGGGGTCTCCGCGAAGCACAGCGTCTGGGGAATTTTCATACCGGCGGGAAAGGGCATCTGCCAGAGCATTCAGAGGTCCTGGCCGGTAGCTGATATGGAAATGGAACCGAGTAAAGAAGAGTGCCCACTAGGGATGATGCGGCAGCAGCTTTTACCACGCCGCGATTCCGTTCCGCCATTTCGGAACTGCCCGCGCCACACCGCGACTTTTCTGCGGATATTCCGCTAATTCCGCTGGAATTCTGCAAATCGCGGAATTGTGGAAAATCGTGGAAAAATTGCGGAAATCGCGGAAAACCGCTATTCCGCTATTTTGGGGGGCTGGCGGAATTGCGGAAAAATTGCGGAAATCGCGGAAAACCGCTATTCCGCTATTTTTTAGCGCTCGCGGAATTGCGGAAATCATGAAAATGTCATGTTTCCACAATTCCACTAAGTTGCGGAATTAAATAAGTGGAACCACGGAACCGCGGAATGAAACCGCGGAATGAAAGCCTCTGCCATGCCGTTCCACTAATTGCAGAAACACTGTTCCCTTCTTTTTCTGATCTTTCTAGATCTGCCAAAGAGTGATCCACCAGCAGAGGGAGGGCACAACATCGGGGCTGCTCAGCCACATTGAGCAGACCCACAAAACGCAGGTGAGGCGGGCAGGTGAGGAGGACTCCACTGCAGCTGCGCCCGTCGAGCCACAGCAGCTGCAAAGGGGGGGGAAGGCCTCCAGGAAAAGGAGGCATATAAGCCCTTCCCCTCCCTCCGCCTCAAGCCTCACTGTGGAGACCCCTGAGATCCCGGAGGATGCTGCAATCAAGGGCCTTCGGGACAGGCTGCGTCGCTACACCCAGGGCCACATGGAGGAGGTCCAGCGCTCCACCGCCGACCTGGAGAAGTGCTTGGTGGCAGAGATGCGGGCGGTGCATGTGGAGCGGCAGCGGGTGCTGGCATATGGCCAGTATCCATCCACCGAGCAGCGCCGCTTGCAGGTCTACCACCAGGCACTCTCCGGGTGGCATAAAGACCTAGCAGAGGTGGTGGAGAAAGTGGTGTACAATGGCCTGGTGGACCCCTCCACAATGGCTGCTTGCCCTCCGGACTGCGAGCCTCCCCAAGTCCTGTTTCCTTTCCCCCAAATATGGGGGGACAGGCCCAGTGGCAGAGACACTGACTCTTAGGTTGTTGTTTATAAGTTTCCTTTCCATGTGTGCTTTTGTTTTATTAAATGCTGTTGTTGTTGTTGCTGTTGTTTTGTTTTCCTGTATTTAATTTGTAAATAGTTTTGAGTAAAGTTTTCAAATGTATTGTTATGAGCTTCGTTTTAGTCCTCTCTTTTATCCCTCCCTGTGTGCTTAAGTTCTGGCTGGCAGGTGGCAGAATCTCATACAGCTACTAGACCCCTTCCAGCAGCACATGCCACCTCAAGTAGCGTAGTAACCCAAAGATGTGCGGTGCCAGCAGCAGGGTCTCAACTAGCAGAAAGCCCCCAGGAGATGCAGGGCTGCTGGTGTTTGTGTGGGTGGGTGTGACAGAGAGAAAGAGAGACAGGCTCCTCGGCAGCGGGCGGGAGGTGGCGGGCACTGGTGGTCGGAGGGGCTTTTAGTTTCAGCAGCCAGCTTCAGTGGGCATCCACGGGTGGGTGCAGAGGAGTAGACTTTTGGGAAGGGAGGCAGCTTGTACTTCGCCACAGCCCTCCCTGCCAGTGAAAACTCAAGGAACACAAACTTCAGGAGTTCTGCAGATGGTAGGTCCAGTTTATGAAGATAAACTTGATGGTGACACAGATGTCCAGAAATCTGTTAACATATTGGAACAAAATTCTGCAGTAGATGAATATTATAGTGATTCAGCTACACCAGAATTTAGATCAATGCCTCCAATCTGAAGGGGCTTTGCTAGCTGCACAGAAGGTTGCCCCGGGTATGGTGACTTATGCTGAGCCACGCCCAGACTCTTTCTATCTTTTTAAGTGGTCAGACCCTGCAATAAGAACCGCATTCACCAGAATGCATATGCATACCTTTCCTTCTGCCTCTGTAGAGGGAAGGTATAAGGGTATACCTCATGAGTTCCAGAAGTGCCAGATGTGTAAAAGTGGCAAGGAAGATACGGTAGCTCATATCTTGCTCGATTGCTCCACATTGTCGGGGCTAAGAGCTGGTGGGGTGTGTGGAGGCCTTGCTGGTGCTTGGGAGGGGGAGGGGCAGGCAGAGCTCCCCCTCAGGCTGGGTAGAAGCCTACAAGGCCCTCACAGATAATGAATTGAGACCCAGACAGTTTTGTTTCTTGCTGTGCCCTCCTCACCACAAGCCCCATTGGCTCCGTGCAGCCTAGCCCGTGGCCAATCGCAGACTGCCAAGCCAGTGGTCTGAGGCGAAAAGAGATGGTGATTTGGCAGGCTGGCTGCTACTCCAAGCCACCATCCACCCTCCAGCCCTGGTGCCTGGAAGTCTGCTCCTAGATGAGTCAGATGACTTCCCCCTCTCTGCTACATTTGGCCTTCCAGTGACCTGTCAGTAGACCACGTTTTAGCCACTCGAACACAACTGAACGTGATCCGAACTGACCGAACTGTTCAGACATTTCGTCATTCGGTGTTCGGATCTGTTTGGTCTGTTCACCATTTCGCCGTTCTGTTCTGTTCGGTATGTTCATGTTCGGGTTCGGGTTCGGTAGTCCGAACAGGCCGAGTTCGGGCCAAACACTGAACTGCCAAACCACATTCACCCATCCCTAAAGAGGAGGGCTATGCCATGAATCCAACCAGTATCCTTGAGTGCCTGACATCATCTCTGCTACCTTTCCTTAACTCATTTTTTTCAGTACTTGAGGGTAAGGACTCAATCTGTGGGCCAGATAGAGGAACTGAATGAGGGCCAAAATAAATATCTGCAGGCCAGATTTGGTCCCTGGGCCCTGGCCAAGGTTTCCCACCCCTGGAAAATAGACTTAGAGTTAGCTACGGGTGGAAAAATGCAGACAGTGGGAGACGTATCTTTACCAAAATGTTAGCATTTTCCACAGCAATTCAGCAGCACCTCCCATGTAATGAAGGTCTGGAAGGAAGTCAACCTGATAACTTGTCTTTGTAGGTCTGTGAGACCCCATTTAGGGACGTATAATATGATTTTTTGACCACAAACAGCAACAAAGAAATGCAAGGTATGCGCAATATCATTGTGCTCATCACCCCAACCGTAGATTTCATGACCTCGCTTGAGTGCACTGCCTACAGTTTGGAAACTTATACCTTCATATAATGGTGAAATAAAAAGCAGTTTAGTATTCCTGATATTATTTTCACATTTAGGGTATTATCAGAAATTGTGAGATCACAGTTAACCACAGTGAACCATGCTCAATCCTGCGGTGAGGCCAAAGCACCCTGAACATCTGTTCGGCGGCCACCAGATGTTCACCACAGTCAATACCCATATGGGGTCAAAATTAACCACGCTTCCAGAGTTCCAGCCCTGACCATCTCCGAAAGCATGGTCAAAGAGATTCCCAATGGGAAACAAAAAAAAGTAACGTCTGGATGGCAATCACCGGCCGGAATCAAAGAAAATGATTCCCAGCCGCGGTCAAAGCACGTAATGTCACTGCCAGGCAACCCGCAACAACACAGGCCATGGAGGGTATTTAAAGGGCACACAGCAGCAGGGAAATGTGGCAGGATGGACCGAGGCAGGAGGGAGAGGAGAGTGGAGGGCGAGAGAGCAAGAGAGGAGGAGGAGGAGGTAGAAGCACAGGTGGACAAGGAGGTGGTTGTGCTGCACATGCAGGAGGTGGAGGGGCAGCAGCAAAAGCAACAGCAGCATCCAGGACAGGCCGCCCCAGGGACATCGACTGGGCCGGGGGAGTAGGCACCCCAGAAATGGGTAAGGGGAATGAAGGGGGAGGGGACCCAGCAGCACATGGGCACCAAGGGGCGGGGGGAACCGGCCGCCCGGCCGGCAGGTGGGGGGAGAAGGAGGAGGAATGCGGGATGGGGGCAGAACAGCAACCAAACACCCCCCCACCCCCTGCTTGTGTCCTGCAGACATAGAAATGGGCCCGGGAGCCCGAGCCCCAATAAAAAACAGGCCCTGGCCAGGTGGAGCAGGAGGAGCAGAAACAGAAGGAGGAGGAGGAAGAGGAATGTGAAGGGAGAAGGGGGAGAAGGCCATACCATCGAGGGGGACAGTGAGGGCTCCGTGAGACCTGGGACTTTATATGCATCTAGGGGACCCTGGAGCATCAGCTGGAGCTCGCGCTCAATCAGAGAAATGAGCACGTTTTCCTGGAGATAATGTGGGAAATGGAGGCGGCGGGGCATCACCGGACCATTGAACAGTGCCACTCCAAGACCAAAGAGCTGAAGAGGGGGTACAAGGCAATATGGGACAACAACCAGTGGTCTGAACACCCCTTCTATGATGCCCTGGACCGCATCCTCCTTATGAAGTGATCAATAGTCGCCTCACGCCTCGTGGGGAGCACCGTGGTCCATGGCAGGGAATGGACCGAGGTACCCCCTCCCCTCACCGGACCACAAGAAAGCACCCACCCCAGGCCCCAGGCCCCCAGGAGGAACGCCACGGGACCTCGGAGAGCAGCACACACACACCCGGACAGCAGCCCAGAGAGCCCCCACCCCCTGACCGGACAGCTGGACTCCGAGGCTGGCACCCTCATCACCCTCAGCCAGTGGTCACAGGGGGAGCACAGCAACATGGAGGGGCCATCCTTGGAGGGATCGGAGACAGACATCGAGGGTAATCATGCAGTTGGGACGGGGGGACGGACCTGTGGCGAGGGCGGTTTGGGGATGGCCCCGCAAGGGGGTGGCCCCACCCAGTCTTGACACCGCAGAACACAGCACTGGGGTCAGGGGGGCCACCCGGGCATGCTGACAGCCCCCCACCAACCACCCCCACATACCTTCACAGGGCACGGAATGCCCCAGCACCAGAGGCAGGTGGGCGAGGAGGCCAGCACACAGCAGCTGGAGCAGCAGCTGGAGGACCAAGGGGAGGGTGAATACCCCTGGTCCCCCCCTGGTCTGGGGCCGTGCACCCGGGCTTGCAAACGACTAACCGCTGTGTACCCTACAGGCAGCTGGAGGGGCAACAGCAACCTTGACCCATGCCCCAAGCCCAGAGGATGAGGGAGCACCAGGCATGGGTTCAGCGCTGGAGGGAGGACCAGGCGGAGAACATCGTGTGGACCTCGGCGGAGCAGGGGGAGTGGATTATTGCGGCCGTGGACCGCATGGAGGCGGGCAGTCATAGAGCGCTCCCTGAAACAGGCGGAGGCCAGGGAGGAGGGGGAGGGAAGCTCCCAGAGCTCCGTGGTGCCCACAGGGCATTCGATGGGGGGCCAAGGGGGAAGGGGGAGGGTGGTCTTATGGGGGGCACCATGCACTGGGGGGCGGTGAGGTGGAGGTGTTGGGGGCACGTGTCTGAGGGTGATACAATAAATGCACGGAGCACACTACCGGGGACACCTTCATCAGCCACTGGGTGAGGGGGTAGGCTGGTTACCCCAGGATACAGGGGGGCATCAGCACCCCCTCAATTCGGGCCATCCCCATGTCCACAAAGTCCCTGTGGTACATCCGGGCATAGAAGGGGGAGATGGTCATAATCCGGGTATCGTGGCTGCGCCCCGAGTTGCTCGTGAAGATGTCAGTGAACTGCCCCTGGTGGTCCACAACCACCTGCAGCTGCAGGGAGTGGTACCCTTGCCTGTTGACATACTCCACAGCCTCCCTCATGGAGGGGCAGAGGATCTCTATGTGGGTGCCGTCCACAGCACCCATGAAGTTGGGGAACCCTCCAGCTGCGAAGCCGGCCATCACGGTTGCCTGATCCACCAGCTGGATTGCTCTGTCCAGGAGAATGCCCTCCACTGCCTCACAGACATCCCACAGGATACAGGCAATGGTGCTCACCCCAACACCGAAGTGATGGGAGATGGACCGTCAGGAGTCGGGTGTTGCCAGGGTCCAGACCCCAATAGCCACCTTCTGGAACATGGGGATGGGGGTCCACATGGGGGTATGCTGCCATCCAGCCAGGGCATGAGCAGCTCTGCTAGCCACAGGAGGGTGAGCTTGTCCATCTGGAAGTGCGCCCTCCAGTTAGCCTCATCCCACTGAGCCAGCGCCCGGGACCATACCCACTGGGCAATGGGAATATCGAGCAAGGTGGCCTGGTGCATGGTCTCCCTCCTCCAGTGGAGGCACCTGGCCACCTCGTGGATCTCTGAAGCCCTGGTCCGGCTGCGGCTCATGGCCTGCTGGACCACCCCAGACACCCGCTGAGCCCTGAACTAGGCTAGGGTGCACCTGCAGCCATGGTGGGCCTTACGGGCCCCTGCAGCACTCCAGGCCATGGTAACCTGCAGGCGGGCACCCAGGTGCACCTCAGTGGTCAAGATGCACAGCTGATTGGTGTGAGCGTGGTACCACTCGGCACAGAGTGCTAGGTGCATCACGCAGGCGCCCACCCTGTCCCACTTCATGGTGTGGTGCGCCACAGGGGGGTGCGGGGCTCCCAAGTGTAGGCTGGGATGGGTGTTGTCCCAACTTATGGCTGGCAGGGCCATCTCCTGCAGAGCAGGCGGGGGCGCGGTATGGAGCGCACCTGCTGTCCCAGCATGGAGCCATGCACATGGCCCGGCGCGCACCTGGGCATGCAGGCTGCAGCTACATGCCTCCTGTCATCACCTCCCACCTCTCCCTGTTAGCAACATCGTGTCCTTGCCAGCCTGATTAGTGTGTCGGCTGTCCTGTCTGTGCGTTCGGTTCCTGCAGATGTGCTGGGTCCGCACCCCACGCCTCACTCTGTTGCCATACATTGTTGCGGCCTGTGGCTTTCTTGGCCGGCCTTGGTGCCCCCCCCATGAGCCCCCCTCCCAGCGGTCCAGGAAATGTGGGCCCCCCTGTCCGTGGTGTTATTCTCCCTGGCATGCTGGACCATGGCAGGCTGTGCTTCCACTGGGCTCCCAGCCCGCATGCGCCCCCCCCATCCATGGACCTTCCGCGAGACCATGGCCCTGTGTGACCTGTGGCATATCCTGGCCATGCAGTTGCTCCTGAGATGCCCGGACAGCCTGTCGGGTGCTTATGCGAGCCCTCACTCTGGCCTCCATTACTTCGGCTATGAGGCAATCACCCGGGATTGTCGGCTGCACGCTGAGATGCTGGGGCTGGTTTCCTCTCCCGATCGGCACATCCCAGAGATGAGGTGCTCACATGTGGCATGGTCTTTGATGTAGACCGTGTCTGCCCTGTCTGTTTGCAGCCTGGCTGCCTAGACAGTCTGTTTGGCAGAGGGGGGCCCTGCCTTGGCCGTGTCCTACTTTGGCTGCATTCACGGGGCCCGTGGGTACCAGCGCTCTTGTGGGGCAGTGTATCACTGGCTGTTGCAGCTGGGTCAACTTCCGTGGCCCCGTGCTTCTGACTGCTGTGTGTCTGAGCCTTCTGTGGTGGAGTTGTTGGTGCTGTCGAGTGTGTGGTCCCTTCCCAATGTGCAGCTGGGTCTCTCCATGCAGGATCCATTTGAGGCGTACTACCTGATCACCCACCACATGTCCGTGCTGGGGTACCACCGGGGCATGCTTCATTGGCCCCACCTCATGCACCAGGTGGGGCACCCAGCCCCTGGGCCCTTTGTGGCCCCCAGAAGCTGGCTGTGAGTCCCCCTGTGCCTCCCAGGCCCCAGTGGCTGTCCCCTGTGTGGGGTCCTGGCTCCAGCCTGCTGCCATGGTCCGCTGCCTGCTCCCTCCATGATGTCCCGGCCGTGCTGCAGTGCTGCCTGCTTCCCGTGGCATTGCTGGCCCTGCCTGTGGCTCTGGGCTCCCTCCAGGCCCCCCCGTCTGCCTCTGCACCCGGTCTTCCCCTCTATGGCCACCTTCTCCGCTGTCCGTGTGTGCCTCCTGGACCGTTCCCGGGTTGCTGCCTGTTCCGTGTGGCCTCCCCCGGTGCCTGTTCCCCGACCTTCCGGGGGCCCCCATTCCGGAACTGCCTGTGTTGCTGTGGGGGTGCTCATGCAGAGTGTTCCATGGTGGGGGTTCTGGTTGCTGCTGCCTGTGTCCAGCTATGCCCCTGTGCCATTTCCACCCCCTCTTCCCTGTCCAGCGCCCCCCTCCCCCCTGTGCCCATTGTGCCATGTGTGTGGTCTTTCCCTCTGTGTCACCCCACCCCCTTCCCTTCCTTTACCATGTGGGTGGGTGTGCACCCGGGAGTGTGTTTGTGCTGTGTGTTCCACTCTGCCCTCATTGTCTCTGTGTCTGTTGTGTGTGGTACCTTGGCGGCTCTTCTCCCTCTCCCCCCTCCCTTCCCATTTCCCTTGCGTGGGCATTCCCTTTTGTCCCTTCTGGTTTCGTTTGCCCTCAGCCTGCCATATCTGTGTCCCTCCCCTCCCTGGTACCTTGTGGGTGTTTTGACCATGGCCAGGAATCGGCGTCACGACTGTTGCGCGGCCCTGGACCATGATCTGGTGGCCCAATTCCCTGCCATGGTCCCACTCGCATCACATCTATTTAGGGCTTTTATTGACCACGGGGGGTGGTTGATCAGTTCACCACCGCTGGGAATCCACTGTGGTGACTCGGGACCATGTAACGTCTGAAATCACCCCATGATATGAAGCTGGATATCTGAGCTATATCCACATTTGAACCATTCAGTTTAATTCTTTAAGTTCATTGGGTTCATCTGGTTTATTTGGTTTGTCCAGCTCGCTTATCTGATGTACTATAAATGCCTCATGAGTCTTCAGGTGTATTTTACAGATATTGTATGTATGAGTATATAGGACTTATTTATTATATGTGTTTCTTTTCTGCAGGTTGAAGGCCTGAGCCTTTGGAGAAGGGTAGGATATAAATCTAAATTTTAAAAAAAGAAATATCATTCAATGTGTCTGCCAAATCACTACCAGCCCAGTTTAATTTTTCTATGCTTTAAGGTTCATACGTTTTTATGTATTAATATGCTTAACACTTGCTATTGATTACTTTATGTATTTGCTTTTATATTTTATACATGTGAAAGTAAGGGCAGATTGCCCGTGTTAGTTATAGGCAGATCCCCATACATTGATATGGAGGGGGGGGTCGTTTTTCATGGATGTGTCTGTTTTTGTGTTAGTTTGTTTTGTGTTATTGGCCTCGGCCGCAAATAAATAAATAAATAAATAATAATAGAAAAGAAATAGTACAAAATATTGCAAACCAACCAAATTAAGCCAAACCAGATGAACTGAATCAAACTAAACCAATGCTGATGGAGCAGAGTAAGTATCCAGTAGGGATGGGCAAACACGGTTTGGACGTTCAGTGTTTGAACCAAACTTGGCCAGTTTGGATGGGCAAACTGAATGCCAGAACCGAAGGCCCGAAGCCCCAAACAGTTCGGCCACATTCGGATGAGTTTGGGCACGTTAGGGTTGGAAAAATCTTGCTGGCAGGCCCGGGGGTGGGGGGGGGCAGCTGAGGAGCAGACTTCCTAGCACCAGGGGTGGAGAGAGGTTTGGACTAGCAGCCAGCCTGCCCAATCACCATCCCTCTTTTTCTCAGACCACTGGCTTCACAGTCTGCAATTGGCCACGGGCTAGGCTGCGTGGAGCCAATGGGGCTTGTGATAAGGCGGGTGCAACAAGTAACAAAAGTCATTGCCCTCCCCCCTTCCAATTCCTTCTGAGCTAGCCACTGATCCTGTCAGCAGGCGTTTTCAGCAGTCTCCCTCTCCCAGCAGTTTGTGTTCCTCCTAATCCATTGCCATCCTCCTCCTGTTTCACCCATTTCCACACATTTACCTCCATAGTTTCATTTATTTAGATTAGAATAGATAGCTTTTTAAATTTTATTTATTTATTTAATTAATAGATTTATACCCCACCCCTCCTGCTAAAGCAGCCCGGGGCGGCATCCAACAATTAAAACACAATAAAAACAATTTAAAACATCCAATACAATAATATAAAAATATTAAAACAGGGCTAAATATAATAAATAATAGGTAAGATGGGGGAGCTAAAAACCCCTCACCCTACCCTCCCACCCTCCCCAAAGGCCTGGGCGAACAGCCAGGTTTTACAACTTCGCCGGAATGTCAACAGGCTGGGGGCCAGGTGAGCATCCTGCGGAAGGGAGTTCCAAAGGTGCGGCCCAGCCACCGAGAATGCCCTCTCCATTGTGGCCCCCCGCTTAACCCGGGGGACCTCCAAGAAGGCACCCCCGGAAGACTGCAGGAGCTGCTCTGGGGCATGGAGGG
>QEPC01009833.1:364935-388046 GCA_003113815.1 Sphenodon punctatus | reverse complement strand
TCTCAGTGCCATAGCCGGGGCGGAACCCAGATTGAAAAGGGTCTAGGAAACCGATGCTATCCAGATGCACCTGGAGCTGGAGTGCCACCGCCCACTCAATAACCTATCCTAAAAAGGGAAGGTTAGAGACAGGTTGGTAACTGGCGAGCGCATCCACATCCAAAGATGATTTTTTCAGCAGGGGGCGCACCACAGCCTCCTTGAGGCAGGGCGACAACCTCCCCTGCTGCAAGGACGCATTCACTACCCTCGCCAGCACCATCTCCAATGTCTCCCTGGAAGCTTTTACTAACCAGGACGGGAACGGATCGAGTTTGCAAAATGTGCCCCTCACAGAGCCCAGGACATCGGCCGCATCAGCCGGCGTCACTTCCTGTAACTCCCCCCACAAAGCTGGACTGGACGGGACCTCCTTCCCCTCGCGCTCTTCCCCTACTGCCCCATATCCAGCGTCAAAGTCGGTCTGAATCCGAGCAATCTTGTCTGCAAAGTAGTTGACAAACTCTTCACAGCGGGCTCGGGACAAGTCCCCATCGAGGCGGAGGGAGGCCGGACTAACCAGCCCCCGCACCACCCGGAACAGCTCAACTGGGCGTGACTTCTCAGATGCTATGAGGACATCAAGGAACTCCTTCCTTGCCGTCCTCACAGCCTCAACATAGGACCGCAAATGGGCCCTGTGGAGAAGACGGTCGGAGTCAGATCGAGTCCGACGCCAGCGTCGCTCTAGCCTCCTGCCTATACGCTTCATACACCGCAGCCCCTCAGTAAACTCCGAGGGCCACATTTTGCGAACTCGATCCGTGCCCTTCCTGGTTAGTAAAAGCTTCCAGGGAGACATTGGAGATGGTGCTGGCGAGGGTAGTGAACGCGTCCTTGCAGCAGTAAACCATGGTGATGAGACCGAGGCAGAAGGCATCTTGGAGCCACCCTGTCAATGGCCTCCTCCAGCAAGCTGTTCCAATGCTGGACTAGCTCATCCACAGAGTGGCCGTCCAAATCCAGGGTTAATTCCCTCAGGACCTCTTGGAACCGCTGGGGTTCCATCAGCCTCCGAGGGCGGACCATCCTAACTGGTCCCTTCCCCTTCTGGAGGGGGTGCACTAGAAGACCGGCCTGAAGGAGATAATGGTCCATTCATGACAAGGGCACCGTTGTAACCTCCTCCACAACCGGACCCCCTGTCTCAAGGCCAGAACCGAAGATCAGGTCAAGGGTATGTCCACCCACGTGGGTCCTGGGGCAAGTCCATGGTTGCCATGGCGGCCATGAACTCTTGCTCTGCCCCAACCAGGCCAGCATTGGCGTGGATGTTGAAGTCCTCCAGAACCAAAGTCCTGGAGGAGCCCAATGCCACCTCTGAGGCCAGCTCTGATAGAGCGGAAAGGGATGCCGCTGGCAGGAAGGGGCCCAGTACACCAGCAACACCCGTAGCTTGCCCCCGGCCAAATCGAACACCACGTGAAGGACCTCGATACCTATAATCTTCCAAACTGGATACCTCTATACAGGCCAATCCTCCCTAAAAATGATAGCTACACCACCTCCCCGGCCGCCCGTGTGGGGCTGATGCTGCACGGCATACCCAGCTGGAACAAGATCCGCCAAAGTTGGACTGGCCAGATCGTCCAGCCAGATTTCCGTGATACATGCAAGGTCCACGGTCCCATCCAAGATTAAGTCCCAGATAATTGGGGCCTTGTTCACCACGGACCTCGCATTTAGCAGCAGCAGCCCCCCACGTGCAGACTCTGGACCCGGCACCTCCCTCTCTCTCAGCGGGGGAATGATAACCTGCACTCCCCTTAGGCACCTTGGACCCCCTAAGGGCCCGTGTCTTCCCACCCTGTGGACCATACCATCCCCGCCCCAGTATGACCCCAATGGCCGCACCCTCCCCTCCATCCACCTGATCCCGGCCCCTCCATCCCCCTGGATTTAGGTGTTATTTTTATTTTTTACCCTGCCAGTGGGTGGGGGGATGGGTGTGTGGTGCGTGCGTGCCCATATAAACACCACGGGCAGTGGGTGTTTGTGAGTGTGCGCTCCTTCTGCACACCCATCAACACCCACAACACACCCACCTCCACCCACGAAGCCCTCCAACAGAACGGAGGATGCTCTGTGGGTGTAGGTAGGTGTAGGTGGGTGTGTGTCCGTGTGAACACCCACTTACATCTGCTACACCAAAACACCCATCCCCATCCTTGTAAAAATGGCCTACGGCAGGAGAATGAATTAGCTAAGCTTACAGAACAATTGTGTTTTAGTATCCAGGTTAGGAACAAAAGAAATATCCATTCATGAGATCAAATAAGGTTTCTTTATGTTGTTATTGTGTAACATGGTGAAACATTTTTTTTAAAAATTGAACAAAGCTAATTGTTATTTTTTTGTACCATTCAATTACTTTTCCTTTTAAGCTTTAGTGAAATTTGTTTAAATGTTTACTTATTGGAATGTTAGGTAATACTCTCAAACCAATGCAAAATCAAAACTGGAACTGTGTGCCTGTGCACAGAGTGCCTGTGAATATATTGATAGGTCCATTAAAGTATTTTGAAGTGAAACCAGGCAGCTGTTCATGGGCCCATATAATTATTTTCTCAAAAATATTAATCAATTATATTTTTCTTTCAAAGATACAAAGAGTAAAAACATACTTGCTTTGGGTCTGCTTTTGCCTGGGACCCAGCAGCACGTGTAGCCACATGCCACCAGACGTTGACCTGGTATTGCCCCAGGTGGTGGTGTTGGGGCTAGCCTGGGCTCTGACCTCCAGAGACCATCTGGGGTCACAGCCTGTGCTAAGGCCCACCCCTGCAGCCCGGCTAAAGCGGGTGAACATGGCTGTGGCTGTGGCTGAATCTCATTGGCTGCCATGACTGCCTGTCCATTAGGGATCAGAAGTTGGAACCAGGGAAGGGGTGAAAAGCTGGGAAAGGAGGGAGAAGGGAAAGGCTGACAGTGGAAGGGTGCAGCAAAAAGGTAAAGGAAACCTCTCAGTCATTATCCAATGGCCAAGAGACTGAATGCTCAACACAGAGCTGGGTAAACCGGCCTCACAGAGCTAAACAGCCCAACATCAAGGTCGGAAAGCAGATGTGATAATGGATTTAAGAGCAGGAAGATAAAGATACTAACAAGTGGTAACAGGACAAAGCAAGGACTAGACTATATGAGAAATGGTTGGGGAACTAGGCAGATAGGGCTAGCAAGGTAAGGAGAAATCAGACAGTAAGTGTAACAAGATAAGTGGGCAAGAACTTAGAAGACCACAACGATGCAGGCACTTTTGAAGGGAAAGGACAACACACAAAGCTAGCAGGTGATACTAAAAGGAAGGAAGGACCATGGTAACTATAAGCACAGGAAGATTCTGAAGGGGATACAACATGAGCCACCAGACACTGAACAAAAATAAAGAAAAGATACACAACAAGGAACTACTTGGACAATGGGAAGATACGAAGGGGGAACAAGACGCTGAGGGAGGAACTATTAGGAGCTTAAGGGAACCATAGAGGGAAATGAGGCATTAAGACAAGGTATAAAAGGGAACAGGAAACTAAGGAAGGTACTATGAGTGTATAGAGAAGCAAGGTGGAAGACAGAATAACAAGGTACTAAGGCAAGAGGGAACAGGTGTGCTAATGGGGGGAACAGTGCACACAGCAAGATAATACCGACTACAACTACAGGGGAAGTAAGAACTGTAACAGATTAGAAGAGAGACAAATATGCAAAGTAACAGACAAGAGGGACGGGAAATGAGAGAGAGGGATATAGCTTCAACGCAGAGGGGGAAAGGAAGAACAAGTTAAACAAGGGGAAAGGAACACAACTAAGCAAGCTAATAATGAAAGACACAACCTGAGTGAAGAAAGAACCAAGAGTGTGGGCCAGAGTAGCAGCAGCAGCAAGAGTCAATAGAAACAGATGCTCTGCCGGCATCCTATGGCTCCCAACCAATAAAGCTGGGGCCAATCAAGGAGCTGGCAGATGTGACTAAACACAGGGCAAGAGAGAGAGCGAAACCAGAGAACATAAGGAAAAACTCCTCAATCAAACAGATCAGGTGGTGGCACAGTGAACAGGGAACCACCACCCAAGCCAAGAGTTCAAGGCTGAACCTGATGCTAGTATGACAGAGGGTGAGTTGCTGGGAGCACATCTTGCAAAAGAGAATGAGCTGAGAGTTGCTCATTGTTCTTGAAAATGGCTCAGTTATTTTTGCAGCTGAGAATAGGAATGGGCCGCTTGCAAATGCCATTTTAGGAAAGGGCATCCAGTCGTGGGTGCAGACGTGCAGAATGGCCCGGGTGGCCATTTTATGAATGCACAGTGTTTTGGGGGGTTGTTTTTTTTTTTTTCAAAATATCTCGTGAGATTTCACACCACGGCTGGGATCTTGGTGAGATCTTCATCGTAGCTGAAATTTCATGAGAAATCTCATGAGACTCAAACATAATTATCACTTCAGCCTGATATGGAACCGCATATGATACAGCTTCACAACATACATGACATTGACCCATAATTACTACTGTTTGCTTCTGATCATTTATCCACTTATTCACCTTACGGTCATTCTATGTACTTCAACTTCCTTCTTAGGCTATTGTGTATATACTGCATTCCTGCATTCCACCGAAACAGTTATCCTGTCAAAGAAGGAGACATAGGGTAATTTCAGACGTGCTGAGCCTCCAGGCCCAACACGCTGAAACCCGGACCAGGATCCGTCTCGGATCCCGGTCAGTGATGAAGCGGGCTGTCCTTTATATGTGCTGGCTTCAACACTCAGAGGGGGCGGGGCAATGTGCGGCTGCACGGCCCCACCCACCACACTCCCACATCCACCTACCCTCAGGGAGACGGGCAGGTGCAGCGGCCAATGTGGCTGCTGTGCCTGATCCCGTACCGCGGTCCAGACCACGCTCAGAAATGGGGAAAGGTAACACACGTTACTTTTGCCCCTTTCCTGATTGTGTTTCAGCTAACTACAGTTCTGGGGTTGAGGGCAGCCTCAACCCCAGAACCGTGGTTATCTTTGAACCCCACCAGGAATTCACCGTGGTGAACATCTGGTGGGGCTCAAACAGATGTGCCACCCGTCACAGCCACCACACTGGATCCAATGTGATCCAGTGTGGTTGACTGTGGTGGTGTCACATCTGAAATTACCCTGAGTTGGTTTCCATGTACGATATGCAAAAAGCAGCAAAGGTAGAGCTGAAATGAATACCCACAAAAATGGAAATCCCCATCGAAATTATGGTACCCAAACGGGTAACATCAGATACTAATAACTACCTAAATAATGTCTGACAGGCTGCCCAATTTAATAATTTCAGTATTGATTTACCAACTTCTGGTCCAATTTATAAAACTCCATTGCCAAATTTCCAGTTTGCAGGATTAAATTTCTTGTTTTCTGTGACTGAAATCGATCAGAAAAACAATAAACCAGGAACTCAATAACAGCAATACCAAGTATTTCAGGTAACTGGGTGCCCACCTTGGTACCTGGGTACCAACCAGGCACTTGACAGACCACCTGGAATTTGGGGTATTACCAGTGACCAGGAAATTAGCTACCTATTTTGGCTCTAAGAACGTATGGAACAAAGGAGGATTTAGATATGCAAAGTCTGGATATCTGAGGTTATACTGCAGGTATAAAGCTATATTTTAATGCGTATGATGAAAAATTAGTGAACTTTAATTGCCAGGGCTGAATTCCTGCTTATCAAGGTCAAATCCTTAGTGAAGGATGAGAACCCTGCTATGGTTATGAATCAACAAGGCGCAAAGGGCTGGATCCAGACAAGTGCAGAGTGTGTGACTGCACAGGGCCACCTGTATTGTGGGGCCCCCAAAGCAAATACATTTTAAATGACAACACGAGTGTGGAAAACACAGGCATGAAATACAGAGTCGATGGACCCACAGGGAGCTCCAGTCACAACAATGGAGGAGAGGGCACGAACATACATGACCCATGTGAAAGCTAGTAAAAGTAACAAGATATGCATAACATATGGGCCAGTGAGGCCTGTTGCAGGGTCTCTGGCCCCTGATGGGGATGTCATTTAGTTTATTTACAGCGTATGTTAAAATCTGAAGGAGATGTTACATTAGAATTAGTTATGGCAACATTCTCCCTTTTCTACTGAGTGAGACAGTGTGTTGAGAAGGGGTTGTCAAGTACTTAATTTGTAAAAATATGAATTACTGGGGTCCAAGCCAACCCCAGAAACCACACCCTCTGCCTCAGAAGCCACGCCTCGCAGCCTGTGCTTCTTAGAGCAGGGAAATGAAACCTATTCTCCAGTTAGCTACCCAACCACTAGACTGACCTGCCTCTCTACAGCTAAATATAAAATAGGAATTCTTATGATTTAATCTATATGATAACCAGCCCAGGGTGGTGGTGCAGAAAAGTTATTAATGAAAGCCAAATAAAGCATTCAGTTTATTTCTCGCTTTCATTTCCAGGCCTAAAATGGCCAATACCAGCCTTTCCTCGGTCTGCCACATTTCAGGATAGACACTTGTACTAGGAACATTTCCCAGGACTCAGCCCCTCATTGAACTTCATTGCCGGGGTGGAGTCCTGAAAGTCCCCCTCCCCCAATTAAGCCCTGGGCCCACCTCTCTATTTCACATGGGGCTCCAGCCTCTCCAGTAGTTGCATTGAAGAAATGCCCAGACTAACCTTAATCATGTACAGAATCCTATTGACTTCATTGATATTGATATTTTCCCTTATTATATACTTTATTGACTTGGGCCTTATGCTGGAAATACATAGTATAGATCTAACATGAATCATTCACTAGAAAGAGCTACAGAAACACACTATATGGTTCCAGCCACAGTTTTAAATGTCTAATCCCCCTTTTTGTTCATGTGACTTTTAAAGGAAACTTTAAAATCTTGCACTCAAGATTTCCCATTCAGCGATTTGTTAAAAAATACCTTGGATATGGCCTATTTGTTGAAATGAATAGTAAAAAAATTATCCATGGTTCATCTCCAGTATTACAGTTAGTTTGACCGGTATTTGGTAACTAAGCCAGTTGCTGTGGAAGTTAGCCGCCAAACCGGATTACTGGATATTACCAAATTTAGGGGCAGATGGTAATGTGGTAAATGGTAATGTGCAGTATTGCAGTTAGTACTGAGATGAAAGCAAATGTTCCCTTCCTGTCAGAAAACACCTACCTTTCGGGAGTTTTTGTGACCATTCGTCAGTAATTCCCCACTTGTCAGTGATTCTACAATTCTGCTATTCCGATCGGTGCCAGAAATTTCCTGTCATTTCCATCACTTTCTTGCACTTTTCTGGATTTTGGGGGACTTTGGGAACTGTCTGGGATTTTTCAGGACTTTATGGGACTGTCCAAGATTTTTTGGGAATTTTCAGAACTGTCCTTTTGCAGACGATAACCAGTGAAAGCCAAATAAAGCATTCAGTTTATTTCTCGCTTTCGTTTCCAGGCCTAAAATGGCCAATACCAGCCTTTCCTTGGTCTGTCACATTTCAGGATAGACACTTGTACTGGGAAAATTTCCCAGGGCTCAGCCCCTCATTGAACTTCATTGCTTTCCAGCACTTTTGTGTCACTTAGCTGGTATATAAAGCATAAACTGTTCAGTATAGGTGGTAGAAGCACAGTTCATGTTGTGTTTGACTATTAAAAAATAGCAAAAAAGCTGGTAAGTTTCCTCATCATGCAAATGAAGTCAAATGACCTGTTTCTGACAGAGGCATCCGTTGCTGCGATTGCTTATTTCAGGCCTAATTGCAGTAAAACAGTAATCCAATTAACCCCCAAACACTTACTGAATACCATTTGGCATCTGGCTAGACAGAAACCAGATATTGGCAGATACCATGGTATATGACTGGATACTGGATATTGTCCAATACTCACTTCAGCTCTAACATGACCCTAAGAGGACATAAATATGAGTTAAAGTTTCATATTTCTGGGTTTGGGTACTGGGTACCGGGTACTGGGTACTGAAATATGCTTCTGTAAAACAAACATACATTTCTAATGATAAAAAACAAGAACCTGACCATGAAATGACATAATGTCTCCAGAAAAAGCAATGGCAAAACTCCCATTGACTTCAAAGCAGCCAGAATTTCACACTTCTCCATGTGCCCAGAAGCCATTTCACTGAGGTGTTATGGGTGACATTGTGCTAGTTATCAATTACATAGGACTATGGGGCAATGGGAAACCTACAAATCCAACCTGAGGAGTGCATAGTTGAAAGTGTTGATGACGGCTCACATTGGTATGGTTAAGTGAGGCACTAGGTTTATTTTTACCTGTATCTTCCAAAGTAGAAGGTCACTTTAAAATCCTTCATACTGTCCATCTTGAATGATTTTGTCATGAGAAATTAATTTACAGGGTTATGGATTTAGTAGGAATGATAGATCCCTAAAGACTTTTTGGACATTGAATAATGAACTTTGTCAGTCTCCTGAGCGCTCTGAATGATTTAGCTTTCTGAGTAACTGGTGCTCTTATCTTTCCCCTATGCTCAAACCACTTTTGATTATCACCTAGGAAAAGGTAAGACAAAACTTCATACTGAGCCAATTAAATATGGAACATCCAGTTCATAATGTAGGACTAAGGGGCTCCTATTAGTTCTCCTATACTAGAGGTGAACAAAGTTCCGAACTGATAGCTTAGCTCCATAACAAAATTTTCACATGACTAAAAGTCGCAAGACGCACACTTGTGTGCACACATAATCTTTTCCTATTTTGTGATTGTCTGGCAAAACTGATGGTCTACGGTCCTGGCTGCTAAAATGCTCAGGAACAGCTGTGACTTATCTTCTGTGATTCAGACGCAATGAAATGAGTCACAGATAGGGATGTAGCTACTGGAACATTTGCTACCTGCTGGTAAAATATCTGCATTTTTGGACGCCCCCAATGGGCAACCAATGGGTTTACCTGGCCCCCATCAGGTGCCTGGATGCTAAAATTGTGGGTCTTTTCAGGACTTTCCAGGATGCCGCAGGAAACTCCTGGCCTTACGTGCTCCACAGCTGACTCACTCGCCCTTCTCCACTGCTGTTCCCTCTGGTAATTGCTCCCACTTATCCTCTCAGTAAAGCCTGCTGCTCAGCTTGGCTGGGCAGTCCACCACAGTCCCCAGAGTCGGGGTGTGTGGAGCCAGAGGAACACTGGAAACAGTGGCACAGTCAGGTGGGTGAGTCAGACCAGGGAGCACCCCAGGAAGCTCTCCCCCCCCCCCCACTCCCTGGGATGACTCCACCGCTTCTCCCGCTGCTCCTCCCTGGCCCACCCTACTGCTCAGCTCAGCCAAGTGGTATGCCACAGTCCCCATAGCGAGAATGCGTGTGGGGCCAGAGGAGCAGTGGGAGCAGTGGTACAGTCAGTCACATGAGTCAGCCCTTGGAGCACGTGGGTAGGCCACTGGGTGGCATTCAGCCACCCCAAACTCAACGGGGTACCCATTTTTCGGGGTACCATCTTTCAGCTTTAGACAAAGGAACATGAAGGCAGCATGGAGCTGCAGTTGAACTGTCTAAGAGTCACATGAGGCTCCTGAAGCACAATGTGACTGCCCCTGCCATATACCTGTTCACATAAATGTGCTACATGCATCTATGGTGAGTCAGGTATTTCACAAACCATTTTACGAATTGGGGTGTGACTCTGGCTTACCCTGCTAGTAAGAAGTAGGGTTGCTATGAGAAATCATTTCATTAAGAATCGAGAATTGTCAGCAAGATCTCAGAAATTAAAAAGCATGTGTAAAATGGCCACTGGGCTGCTCTGCACATGTGCAGCCCTTACCCAAAAAGCTGCAGGCTGCGTTGGCACCCTTTTGGAAAAGGACAGTTGGTCTGCACATGTTCAGACCAGCTGCCCTTTCCCCAGATCTCACCGACATGGCTGGCACCATCTTGAAAATGGGCTGTGCATGTACAGAATGGCTCCGGCGGCCAATTTGCGGATGACAGAGGGTAATTTTTTTTACAAGACTCTCGTGAAAATGGCAGTGAGAAAGACCAATTCTCAGCTTGTTCTCGATTGGGAAAATCTTTCCGGGAGTCCCATTCTATATGGGTCTTTCTCGATTGGCGAGATCTTGTATCAGCACTTGTAGGAAGCAGGATGACGTATCTTTTTGCTCCTTCATTAAGTCTGTGAAGTGTGTGCTGGAGGTCTCAACTACAGAACAATCTCGAAGCCATTTTGCACCAGCTGCACTAATTCTAATTCTTTGTACAGATGCCTATCCCATTTGATTCAGTGGGACTTGTGCTGGGGCAAAGGTTAGGGCCAGCACAAACTAGCTTCAGAATCATGCCCTTATTTATTATTTGTGTCATTTCTAGTGATGTCCAGAATCTAGTTTGGGATCGTTTTTTTAATCATACTTTCTGGTTCTTATGTTCCTTTTTGGGTACCTGCCTCTGGCCAAACTCCCTGACACCTACTGAAGGGAGTTCTGGGCCTACAGGTTTCCCCCCTGCCTCTGAGACAGTCTTTCTGTGAAAGCTTCCAGCCCTGAAATGCCCTGTTCTCTTGAAGTTGTGGTTTCTTTTACAAGAAGACCAGCCCAGTGGTTTCATGTTGGTCAATTAGGACCAAATTATCTATTGAAAGAATACAGGTTCAAAAAATCCCAGAGGTTTCATGTTGGTCAATTAGGACCAAATGATCTATGGAAAGAATACAGTCTCTTAAAAGCCCAGAGTCCCTGCTCAGTCCACTATTACACACTCCTGTCATACAATGTAGTAGAAACTTGCAATTCTGGATACCTCAGGGGAATTGTGAATTCACCACCCACACTCAGGAATCAACTACAAATCCAAGTAGTTAAAAGTGCCAAACAGCTGATTAATACCAACAATCAGCTGTATTTAGGACCATTATGGATCTTGCAAATTGTGCCTTCACCCCCAGTATTCCCCATTTAATAGGATATAATCAGTGACAGGTGTTTGGAAGTGTCTGGAACTGCAGGTCCAGTTTGTGGGGTCTACAGTGTGTTGATTGCATTTATATCCCCATGGTGGAATTTGAACTCTGCCTATACCAGATTTTTGTGAAATCTTCAGGACTGCATAGGGTGATTTCAGACGTGATGGGGCGCTAGTCGCCCCGGTACGGAATCACCATGGGGATTCCCTGCTGGGATCACACTGGCATGTCCAACAGATGTGTCGGCTGATCCTGGCGGGGAATTGGGGAGGCGGCAGGGTCGCGTAGCGCAACGTGCGGCCGCACGGCCCTGCCCCCCACGCTCCCTCGCTGCCTGCCCGAATTGACCATGGCCCGGAATCCCGCTGCGGATTCCGGGCCATGGTAGCCATCCAGATGGACCGGACACCTTCATCACAGTGGGGAATCACATTCACCACGCAATCGGGGCTGGCCCCACTGGTTCTGATGATCACGTTGTGAATGTGATTCCCCACTGTGATTGACGGGGGTGAACATCTGGGGAGAAACTTCAGTTTCCCCTTCAGACATGACAAGACCTTTCACGCCCAGTGGGAATCCACCGTGGTTGAGCATGATCTCATCATTTCTGAAAATACACATAGACCTATCCTACAGTCAGTTAAGTGTGGAAAATACACTGAAACTAGGGCTGAACAAGTGTCATTTTTTTTCACAAGAATTCTCATAAGTTCGGGCACTGAGATCAATTTCCCAGTAATTGCCTGAACCTGTGACAAATTCTCTGCGAGAAATTAATAAAATAAAATAAAATAAAATAAACTGGGCATGTGCAAAATGTCAACCGACCTTAACCAGAATGGTGGCAATAGTCTCATCACCATTTTGGTTAAGAGTGGTGGCCATTTTGTGCATGCACAATCCGCTCTCCTTAACCAAAATGGCAGTGATGATATTGCCCCTATTGTGGTTAAGGGCAGTAGCCATTTTGCGCATGTGCAGTTAATTTTAATTTATTTTTTATACCATGCCAAGAATTTTGTGAGATATCATTAGGCATCCCGAGGTTCTTGGTTTATCCCAAGACGGAACCAGACTGGGATTTCGATGAGTTTTCTCACTTTTGCAAGATCTTGTTTCATCTCTAACTGAAACATTGGGGGGATTTTTCAGAGGTTTGAGCCTAAACTCACATCTAATATAGGCTTCATGGCTGAGAGTATTTGCATACATTCCTATATTTATATCCTTATCACACAAAAACATGTTGCTTGCTTAGAAGCCATTGTAGCCATTGGGTGCAATCCCACACCCTGTGATAAAATGTGCCTATGCTGGAAACAGATAACCTATGCTGGAGTACATGTGTGTATGAGCGCCTCCCACGCAGCAAGCTTCTGGGTACAATGCCCCCTCCCTGCTGATACAACCCCTCCGAGACCACACACCCTGCAGGGTGATGGAGCAGGAGCCATGCGTGGCCAGTTGGATTGCACCCTTAGTGGGTAAGGTGCTGGGTTTGCATGAAGAATAGGGATGTGTGAATGCTGTTCGGATGTTCGGAGTTCAGACCAAACTCGATCTGTTCGGACGTCCGAACCAAACGTCTGAACCGAACTCGAAAATGGCCAAACAGTTTCGTCACATTCGGGTGAGTTAGGATGAGTTCGGGGGTGGGAAAAACATGACTTTGGGTGGGAAAAACATGGTTGGAAGGGGGAGGCAGCTGAGGAGCAGACTTCCTGGCACCAGGGGTGGAAACCAGGGGTTGTTTCAGGGCCAAATGATACCGATACAGAAAATAATCTTCGAATTTGTTATCAGTATCGGTATCGATAGCGCTATTTTTGAATTTTTGGCCAACTTTGGCCAAACTGAACTCTGCCGAACCGAAAAACTGAACCCAAACTCGGGTTTCAAACCAAACGACCAAACGTCCGAACATCTGAACCCCGTTCTGTTTGCGCATCCCTAATGAAAAAGACCAAGGTTCAAATCTTCCCTTAGCCACGAACTCACTGGGTGGCCTTGGACAAGTCACTAATTCTGAGTCTTGGTTTTCCATCTGTAAAATGATAATGATAATGACCTACTTTACAAGGCTATTGTGAGGTTGAACTGGATAAGAATGGTATAGAACTTTATACACTGAAAATGCTATCTAAAATAGTGTCCTTACATTTCCCAGCTGTGTATAATGGGTGGAGGGCATGTTGGTTTCACAAGTTCTGTGTGTCACATTAGCTCTGTGTTGCATTAGTCCAGCTATGCATTACAGATTCCATGATTCGCAAGAATACACGAATTTATAGCTTCTCTTTAGTCCTGGAATCAGCTAAGCTTTGATGAATGAGATCTTAGACTAGATAGGTAAATAGAAAAGGGGTGAAGGATGTGAGCTCGTAATGTATAATTTATTATAAGTGCCACAAAATACTAATGCTGAGAGAAAACAAATTATTGGCCTCTCATGCAGTGACCATGAGAAAGTGATAAATTTTTCATTATATGGTACTCATCAGATATTTGAATAGCTCATCTGTCCTATTTATGCCAGCTAAAATGAATTCAGCCTATTGGTGGCAAATATATTTTTAATGCTTCTCTTTATGTTCCATGGATGAGGCAGCTAAAAGGTTCATTTTTGGCAGCGATTTCAATATTCATTTCATTACATGCAGTAAATGTTTATGCCTAAATAAGCTCTTTCCTATGGAAAACAAGTCTTTATATCTTAAGAAAATTTCCCCACCTGAACTCATTCTTGTTACCTCATTCAAAAGGGGTAGCATACGTTAGCAGAGTCGTTTGGGAAGCTTTTCAAATTGGAGTATTTAAAGCTGGGGAAAGCTGAGCTCCTGAGTTCAATCTTTAAATTTTTCAAAGGTATCTGTGGAGACGTCTTCCATTTGAGGAGAGAGGCTAACATGGCTACCACTTTGAAAGCTTTTTAAAGGTCCTTTTATAACTTGAAAAATCGAAGTGACTCTCTTTGGAAGGAATATTAGCAACCCTCCTCATGCTGAACATTCAAAGCTGTCACCTTCAAGTTATGTCAAAATCTTCAATGGTTCTTAATTGGAATACATTAAATATAAAAAGAGTAGAAATAACTGAAAATGATTATATGGTCATACTCATGTCTGGACTTGACTTATCCATTCTACTTTGGAGCACCATCATGTCACGATGCCCACTAAGACGCATGGCTACTTTGGAGAAGGGCAGAACAAGGGAACTCTCCTGCTTATTTCTGATGTGGCCATGCCACTTACGGAGTATCATAAAGTCAGGAATCATGAAAGACTCAACAAGTTCTATGAAAATGGAAGAACTGTTGAATTTTTTATGGGAATTCCAATTGGCCATTTTGCGCATGCATAAAATGGTGGTGCCTGTACTTTGCAATTGGTGGCAGATTTTTTTTTAATGGCCATTTTGTGTGTGCTGCTGCTGCCCAGTTTATTCTGGGCCCAAGTTTCGGGCTCAGCCACCAACTGGGGTCTGAACAGCTAGAGGTGAGGTACAAGCAAGTGTTTCCTTACCATCAGGAAATACCTACCTTTCATGAATGCTTGAAACTGTTCATCAGTATTACCTTACTGGTCAGTGATTCCATGCTTCCACCATTGCGAGATCGGCACCTACAATTTCCCATCATTTCTCTCATTTTTGTCAATTTTTAGTATTTCCATCAATTTCCAGTATTTTAATCAATTTTAGTTAATTTCTGGGTTTTTCCGTTAACTTACATTGCTTTCTGTCATTTTATGATCCTTTACGGCACCTTCCATCACTTTTATACCTGTTAGTCAGTACTATACAAACAATAGTGTTAGAACCCCTCCATTCATTTTGTGTTAGGGATAGGACAATGAGAGTTCCTTCTTACTCGGGTGTTAGATTTACTGAACAATTTTCCAAAATAGCAAAATACTGAAAAATGCCAGAAAACTAATGAAAAATAGAAAAGAAAAAAAAAGTGGCAAGAAAACCAGTAAATTACCTTGTTGCAGGAATGAAGGTAAATGACATGTTTCCGATGAAAACAGCATTTTGTGTGACTGATCATATCAGGCCTATCAACAAACTTGTGTTGGGCTCACCATTAAGTGAAATTATTTTTTTCTGAAAAAATCCATTATTTTCTTATCTAATGTCTCACAAAAGGCTACAGAGGGCCCCAGCTCTTCTTACTGCCACCCACTTGTAAACCAAAGTTATCAGCAGCCTTCCAAAGCCTCACCACATCAGCTTATTAGGAATATTGTGACGTGGTAATGATCCCCCCCCCAAGAGCAGAGAGACAAGGGTGAGACATGCTCTTGATGCTAATGAAAAAAAAGCACATTATTTTGTCATAAAAATCATACTAAACAGCTCTCTAAGAGTGGGAAAGCAAGGGCATGGAATTTTAATGGTATACTTTTCTCCTCCACATGATTTTTTTCTTAAGAGTGTGGAAGGCAAATAGGAGCCAGACAACTTTGCCACTGATTAAAGATGAAGCTCACAGGGAAGGTGTCAAAACTCATAAAGAGGGTTTCCAAACTGGCACTTTCTTTTATGAGCAGGAAGTCATGAACATCAGGATCAGGCCCATTAAATGGGTGTTAACAAATGAGATGTGGGCCTGGTTCATCCAGCTCTGGCCCGTTAGGGACATTGCTGAACCCACTCATTTGTTCTGGTACCACCAGATGTGGGTCCAGTTCAGACTAGGGATGTGTGAACAGAACGGGGTTCGGATGTTCAGCCATTCAGCTGTTCTGCCAGAAAACTTAATTCAGGTTCGTGGGTTCGGTCTCGTGGAGTTCGGACCCCCCCCCCCAAATGTTCAGAAACTTCAGCTGCCTGGAGGCTTGGGGCACTCCAGGGGTGCCTGTGGGGGCATGGCAGGCCATCGGAGACACAGCAGCAGCAGCATCAGAGACCGGTAAGGCTTGGGGCTTGGCACCCTGGGTTGCCCGGGCAGGCAGGCTTAGTGCTTGGCTGTTGGGGGTGCCCCATGGGGGCATGACTGGATGTCTGAGACCCAGTGGCAGCAGGAGCAGCACAAATTGAATTGCCCGGGCACAGAACCCATGGCACAGCAAAGGAAGCAGAAGCAGACATTGGATTGCCGGAGCACAGAACCCATGGCATAGCAGAGGCAGCAGCAGCAGAAAACATTGGATTGACCGGTAGCAGAACCCATGGGACAGCAGAGGCATCAGAAGCGGACATTGGATTGCCAGTGCACAGAACCCATGGCACAGCAGAGGCAGCAGAGGTAGCAGAAATGGACACTGGATTGCCAGGCACAGAACCCATGGCACAGCAGAGGCATCAGAGGTAACAGAAGTGGACACTGGATTGCCGGGCACAGAACCCATGGCACAGCAGAGGTAGCAGTGGAAGCAGCATCAGATATTTCTGGGGCACAAAACCCATGGTATAGCAGAGGCAGCAGAAGTGGACATTGGATTGCTGGGGCACAGAACCCATGGCATAGCAGATTCAGCAGAGGCAGCAGCAGCAGACATTGGATTGCCCGGGCACAGAACCTATGGCACAGTAGAGGCAGAATAAGCGGACATTGGATTACCGGGGCACAGAACCCATGGCACAGCAGAGGCAACAGCAGCAGGAGCAGCAAACATTGGATTGCTGGGGCACAGAACCCATGGCACAGCAGAGGCAGCAGTGGAAGCAGCATCAGATATTTCTGGGGCACAAAACCCATGGTATAGCAGAGGCAGCAGAAGTGGACATTGGATTGCTGGGGCACAGAACCCATGGCATAGCAGATTCAGCAGAGGCAGCAGCAGCAGACATTGGATTGCCCGGGCACAGAACCTATGGCACAGTAGAGGCAGAATAAGCGGACATTGGATTACCGGGGCACAGAACCCATGGCACAGCAGAGGCAACAGCAACAGGAGCAGCAAACATTGGATTGCTGGGGCACAGAACCCATGGCACAGCAGAGGCAGCAGAAGTGGACATTGGATTGCTGGGGCATAGAACCCATGGCACAGTGGCAGCAGTAGCAGACATTGGATTTCTGGGGCACAGAATCCATGGCACAGAAGAGGCAGAAGAAGCGGACATTGGATTTCTGGGGAACAGAACCCATAGCACAGCAGAGGCAGAAGTGGAAGCAGCAGCAGACATTGGATTGCTGGGGCACAGAACCAATGGCACAGCAGCAGCAGCAGCAGCAGCAGAAGCGGACATTAGATTGCCAGGGCACAGAACCCATTGCACAGCAGAGGCAGCAGTGGTGGCAGAAGCAGCAGACATTAGATTGCCCGGGCACAGAATCCATGGAACAGTAGAAGCAGCAGTGGCACCAGAAGCAGACATTGGATTCCCCAGGTACAGAACCCGTGGCACAGCAAAGGCAGCAGAACACAGACATTGGATTACCGGGGTACAGAACCCATGACACAGCAGAGGCAGCAGTGTCAGCAGCAGAAGACATTTGATTTCCGGGGCACAGAACCCATGGCATAGCAGAGGGAGCAGCAGCAGCAGCAGACATTGGATTGCCGGGCCACAGAACCCATGGCACAACAGAGGCAGCAGAAGCAGACATTGAATTGTCTGGGCACAGAACCCATGGAACAGCTGAGGCAGCACTGACAACAGCAGTGGACATTGGATGACTGGAGCACAGTAGAAGACATAGGATTGCATTTCATCCAATTGATCCTATATAATTTTACCTAAAGCAGGTGAAGATTTATAATGCATTCAGGCTATGGGATCATTGTGACCAGTCTCTGTGTAACATTTGATTAAGTAGGTCTTGGTCCATGCAGCAGTTGGGGAAGGAGCAGCTGGGAGTAGGAGGGTGCCTGTGCTTTCCCTAGCCCTTATTGGTTCCCTCTGTGTTATAGGTATTTATACAGGGACTGTCAGACGAAAGGTGACAGTCAGAGTGTCGCCCATTGGCGGGCCTGTTGTGGGGTCTGCAGTGACAGTGCCCAACCCCCTGGACTCGTGAATTTCACCAACATACTCACCAAGGAGCTGTGTGGGGGAGAGGCCTTCCGACGAGGCGGCCAATACGGTGTGTGAGCTGAGAGGGAGAGCTGTGCAGGTGGCTGGGAGCTGCAGTGCTGTGTTGCCTGTTGGCGGAGGCAGCAGGATCAACTCGGGAATGAGTCTGTTGGAGTGAGGACACGGTGGTTGAGGGGAGCGTGCATCTGATTGTGTCTCAGGTGGGGCCTGCGTGTAGCACCAGGGCACGCATCTCTACACACACACACACACTCACACAGTGGCGGAAGCCGGAGAGCGCACCTGGGCGGAGCCGAGAGGTAATCCCAGGAGGTGGACCGATAGAGCTCCCAGCAATGACTGGGCAGTGGTTCGTGGTGGGCGTGCCCAGAAGTGATTTGGACTCTCCCCCTCCCCCAGGTGGCCAGGGCACGCTGTTGGGTTATGAAACGTGAACGGGCCCCTGTGTAATTATGGAAAGGAAGCGTGCCCGAGTTTTTTCTCCCAGCTCCACTGACGAGAATCTTCCAGCCAAGGTACTTGAAAATTCTGGCCTTTATTTGAAGGTTGGAGTACCTACTAGGGGTTGGCGTGCCGGTAAATCCGGTATCTGATAATGCCGGTACTGGGCGTACCGGCATTATCGGATTCAACCCGGTAAATCCGGTCCCGTTACCGGATTCCNATCCGGGGAGAAGATCCCGGCACCCAGGTATTTCAGCCTACAGCTCAGGCTGTAGCCCAATCGGGCCTATTAGAGTCAGCTGCTTCTGAAAATGCTTCCCCCGTGAGAGATTCCCTCCAGTCTGAATTTGGTTTGATGACTCCCACTTTAGTGGAGTCACAGGGGACGGATAGCATGGAGAACTCACCTTGTGTGGGAGCCTCCCTTCCGTCTATTGTGAGTTCAGTGCTCTCAACTGAGTGGAATAAGGACGGAGGGAGTTTTGCATTACAGGGGGTGCAGGAAGTAGTACAAGGTAAAACTGTGAGGGTAGAGGTCCCTGAAATTGATGCCCGGGCTAGTGTAGAGTCACCCCAATGGGAGCCCACTGAGTTGTTATCCCCTTTACAGGTTAGTTCTGGGAAGGATCAGAGGGCTCCCGGTGGAGGAGGCCAGGAGCCTGTGCAGCATCAGACAACAATGTTGGATTATTTTTTGCAGGCACAAAATGTAGGAGCGGTTTCTGCACAACCCACTGGGTATACAAATTGACAGGAGGCTCCTGTGGGGATTGAAGAGGTTCATTTAGGCTCTGTCGACTATCTCCAATCCCTGTTAGAGTTACCTCTAGTGGGTTTTAAGGTGGAGGTTAGAAATAGTGATGGTGTTAAGGCAATGCATCATCTGAGGGCTGGTTGCCAAAGGAAATATAGGTTATTGTCTTGGAATGTTTCTGGTTGCAGAGCACATGCTTCAGATCCTGATTTTGTATAATTTTTGAAGACCTTTGATTTTATTTTACTCCAAGAAAGTTGGAGTAAAAAGGGGGGGGACGTTTTTGTTGTGCCAGGGTTCCAATCTTTTCTTTTACCTGATACGAAATATAAAAGTAAAGGTAGATGTTTGGGAGGATTGGCTATATTAATTGCTAACGAACATGTTGATCTATTCGAGGTTATTCAGGGGAGGAACAAGGATTTCCAGATTGGCCTGTGGAAATCACCTAGCGGACCTTATATAGACGGCATTGGTGGCCTTGGTTGATGATCCAGCTAGACCTTTTGGCTGCATTCGACACAGTCGATCATGAGGTGTTGATGACTCGCCTGTGGGACCGTGCCGGAATTGGCGGGATGGTCTTGGACTGGTTTCGTTCGTTCCTGGCCGGGAGAACTCACCGGGTGGTCTTGGGGGAGTGTACATCTTCCCCCTGGGACCTCATGTGTGGAGTTCCGCAAGGTGCCATTCTGTCCCCCCTTCTTGTTTAACATCTATATGCAGCCATTAGGGGAGATCGTGAGGGGGTTTCAGGGCATGCAGTGTCATCAGTATGCTGATGACACTCAGCTCTACCTCTCCTTTTCCATCAACCCAGGCCATGCGGTCTCCTTATTTTCCCAGTGCCTGTCAGCTGTGGGGGCTTGGATGAGATTGAGCCATCTGCAATTGAATCCTGACAAGATGGAGTGATGTTGGTGGCCGAAGGCTTGAGGGATCTGGGGATGGTTGAATCTCCTCTTGTTGGGGGGGTTCGCCCTCCCATGGTCTCTCAAGTGCGGAGTTTGGGTGTGCTCTTCGATTCATGGCTCAGCCTGGAATCTCAGGTTGTGGCTGTGGCGGGGAGTGCGTTTCGGCAGTTACATCTTGTCCGGCAGCTTCGGCCGTATCTCTCAGACTCCGACCTCGTCATTGTCATCCATGCCTTCATCACCTCAAGGCTGGATTACTGCAACGCACTCTATGTGGGGCTGTCCGAGAAGCTCATCTGGAGGCTGCCGCTAGTGCAGAATGCCGTGGCCCGTCTCCTGAAGGGGGCGGGTCGCAGGGAGCATGTGACACCAGTGCTTCGGGCTCTGCACTGGCTGCCTATAAAGCATCGGGCCAGGTTCAAGGTGCTGGTTTTAACCTTTAAAGTCCTTCACAGCCTGGGCTCTGCTTATCTGTGGGACCACCTCACTCCCCATGTGCTCATGCGACCCTTGAGATCGTCCGTGGGAGCCTTTTTGGAGGTTCCCCGGGCGAGGCAGGTGGCCACCGATGTTAGATCTTTTTCGGTGGTCGCCCCTGTGCTGTGGAATTCACTCCCAGAGGAGGCTCAGCTGGCTCCCACTCTCCTGCTGTTTCGGTGTATATGTAAGACCTGGCTGTTCCATCTGGCTTTTGGGGAGGGGGAGGGGAGGGGTAGGGATGAGGAGGGGGGCTTTTCCCCACATACTTTTTTAATATTATTTTAATGAATGTTGTTCGCCGCCCCGGGCTGCCCTGTGGGCAGGAGGGGTGGAATATAAATTTTAAATGAATAAATAAATAAATAAATATATATATTACTCTTGAATTTGTATATCCTTCCGTTGTATTAAAAATTTTATGATTCCGGGATTTGGAAACAATTGGAGGGTACTCTGGAAGATCTGGATAGGCAATTTCCTGATGCCCTGCTGTTGATAGCGGGTGACTGGAATGCTAGGATGGGGGGTCCCTGGGATGCTGTGGAGGGGCAAGGCCCCCCAGTTGATCTTGATTGGTCTCCAGTTAGGAACTCCAAGGATGGGGTCTGGAATGAGCTTGGTTCTCTTATGGCCAGGCTATTGCAGGCTAACCTATTGGTCGTTCTGAATGGAACAGGTCCGGGGGACCCAGATGGGGAATTTTCATTTGTGAATGAAAATGGAAGGAGTTTAATTGATTATATGGTTACGTGGGCAGAACAATGGGAGGGTTTTGAGTATTTTACACTGATTCCGCGCCCTGAAAGTGACCATCTGGCTCTATCAGTATCCCTGGGTGTCTGGTCGGTAGATAAGATACTTGTTTCCCATGCTGGTACTGGTCAGGTTGGGGGTTGTAGAACCCAAATTCGCTGGTCCCTCCGAGTGTATACGCAAGTTATGAATTAGTTATGGGGGCAAGAATTAGGCATACTTCATCATTCGAATCTGGTGGGGGACATAACCGATAGTGCTCAATTGGAGGAACTTTTTAGGAGAATAATTTCTGTTTTGGGTATTTCTGCTCTCTCACGCCCTGTGGGCTGCAGGAGGTTGCAGGAGAAGGGTTGGTTTGATTATGATTGTTGTCAAGCTAAGCGTTCTCTTGCTCATGCTAAGCGCTTGTGGGATAATGAGCCCTCCGATATTGTTAAGCAGGACTTCCTTGCAGCTAGACATGCCTACAAAGCAGTTATTGCTTCTAAAAAGTTGAATTATATTAATTTATTTTGGGCTAAGTTAAAAGTGGCTGCCCTACGCATAAATTCGGCAGAATTTTGGGCTCTAGTAAACAGGAGGATGTTATCATCTCCTGTACGTACCTCCACGCTAGTAGAGGAGAAGGTATGGGTAGCCTTTTTTTGAGCAATGTTTAGCTCGGCCCCGGAGGAGGATGTTTTTGTCTCCCAAGGCATCGATTGCCATAAGAGTAGAGATGGCATCCAGGTTCCCGATTACAGTGTAGATGAAGATAAGGCCTATAGGGCAATAATGTCGCTTAAACACGGCAAGGCCCCAGTGGAGATTTTATAGTGGCCAAGGTACTACAGGCTGCCCCTGCTTGGTGGGCTCCTATGTTGGCTAAATATTTCTCTTCTATAAATAGGTTTTTGAGGATCCTGAAGGAATGGTGCTCTATAGTCATTCTGCCAATTTTCAAAAAAGGCAACCCTAGGAACCCTAGTTGCTATCACCTTATAAGTCTCCTTCCAATTATAGGAAAACTTCATTCTATATTACTTTTGGAACATTTAGAGAATTGGACTTAGGGCAAGGAATTTATTCCATTGGAGAAGGCAGGGTTCCGTAAAAATATGTCTCTTATGGATAATTTATTTGTTATGAGCCACATCGTGGCAAAATATGGGTGATTTCAGACGTTACGGGCGGGCGGTTCACCACAGTGGATCCCCGATGGGGGTGAATAAAACAACCACGCCGCGGGGCCAAGAAAAGCGCCAAAAGACGTGATGGGACCAGGACCACGACCGGGAATCAGGCTGACACATCACGGATCGGGGCAGTGCAACAGACCCATCCCCAGCCGTGGTCAGAACTCCCAGAAGCCACCGGGCAGGGGCGGGACACAGACATGGCTTCCTGAGGGCAAACGAAGCCAAAAGGCAGACAAGGGAACGCCCACACAAGGGAAACGGGAAGGGAGGGGGGAAGAGGGAGAAGCGGCCCACAGGTACCGCAGTCAGCAGGCACACACACACAGAGGTCCCACAGAGCAAACCCACAGCAGGACCACACACCCGGGCACACACACACACACACATATGCAGGAGCACCCACCCAAGGAAAAGGTCAGGAAGGGGGGCCAGGCTTGCCCAGACAAAGCACAAGGAACAACGGGAGCAGGGGGGGACACAGAAGATGAGGGGCACCACAAAGGGGCAGGGCAGGGCACAGACTGAAGCAACCCCCCACCCCCACAGTCCACATAGGCGCCCCCACAGCAACACAGGCAGTCTCGGAAAGGGGGGGG
>QEPC01009833.1:331635-346049 GCA_003113815.1 Sphenodon punctatus | reverse complement strand
TTAATTAATTGATTGATTAATTGATTGATTAATTGGTTAATTGATTCCATTTATATGCCGCCCCCTATGCCTTCGGCATCTTGGGGCGGCTTCCAACATAAAATAAACAATTTATCGCAATATATTAAAAATATAAAAATCTACACAAATATTTTAAACAATTTTAAAATACCCCATACAAAAATTTAGGCCACCCTCCCCTCCCCGCCTCCAAAGGCCTGGGAGAACAGTCATGTCTTGCAGGCCCAATAGAAGGCGAGCAGACTCTGGGCCAGTCATGCTTCCTCTGGGAGGGAGTTCCACAGCCAGGGCCCAGCCACCGAGAACGCCCTCTCCATTGTAGCCCCTGCTTTACGTAGGGGACCTCCAAGAATGTGCCCCCGGTGGACCGGAGAGTTCGTCCTGAGTCACGGAGGGTTAGGCGATCCCTGGACCCTGAGGTATCCAGGTCCAAGACCGTACAGGGCCTTATAGATCAATGTCAACACCTTGAACTTGGCTCCGCACATTACAAGCATCCAGTGCAGTGCATGGAGTACCAGTGTTATGTGCTCTCATTGGCCCATCCCTCTTAGGAGAAGGGCCACTGCATTCTGCACTAGCTGCAATCTCCGGGCCAGCATCAAGGGAAGACCCACGTAGAGCGCGTTACAATAGTCCATCCTCGACCTTGATGAAAAGCAACTGCTCCACCAACTTGGCCCCCAGTCTCACGCAGTACGGTGAGCAAATGTCCCCTGCCATAGAGAACACGCACTCACTGGGGACACTCGTTGGTGGGCAGGACAACAGACCCTTGGCCACTTTGGACAGGACCGGCCACATGTTGGTCTTGCCGGCCCAGTAGGTCAAGGGATCTCTGCTGGGATGTTGATGCACAGCTCCTCCTCCAGGTAGCTCTCCACTGCTGCTGAGGCATTGTCGTACTCCCTCACAAAACTGTCCTTTGGCACCACCCCCACCACTGTCCTCAACCAAGCTGCCTACTCTGCTGTGCACGGGCCCATGCTAGACAGAGTAGCATGCAAATATGAGCTGTTGCTTCTGGAAATAGGGGTGCTGCTGCTGCTGCTGCTGCTGCTGCTCATCCTGCTGCTGGTGCTGCTACTGCTAGGGCTGGGGGCAGGGATAGACCCCGCCGACTGAAAGGGGTGGCTGCTCCCACTCCCACCATCCCCAGGGTTGTCCTGATACTGCTGTTGCTGCACACTCTCCAGAGCCCTCTCTGCCTGCGGACCCTCTCCACCAGTTCACCCTTCCAGTGGCCATAGAGCGCTGTCTGGCGTACAATGCTGCCCTTGACCCTGGGGTCCAGCATGGTTGTCAACACATATTAATCCCGCTGCAGGAGCTCATAGAACTGCACCTTCAGTTCTGCCTTCAGCTTCCACACCAGGTCAACCGCCTCATCCACCAGTTTCATGCCCTGAGGGCCACAATACTTCCCCTGGAGAATTTCCTCCAGTCTCCTGAGGAGACTCTGGACCAGCAGGGTCACCTGGCTGATGGTGACCTTGGAGGAGCTGATGGTCTTCATCACAGCTAAGAATGGTCTCAGAACGAAGACAGTGTGATCCAGGATCTCCCTTTCTGCCCCATTGTATCCTCGAGGTGCCCCGCTGTCCGTCACCAGTTGAACCTGATGCAAAACGGCTTTTCGCTCGAGAAGCCGCTCGAGCATCAGGAACGTGGAATACCAGCTGGTGGACACATCCTTTACCAGCTGGTGCACTGGGGAGCCTTGCTCTGCCTGCTTTGCCCAGAGGAGGTCGCTGCCGTTCATGCTCCGGTTAAAGAAACCGGCCAGCTTCCTCCCCGCTCGACCCGGGAGCTATGGGTGCCAGCCCCAATCCCCTTCTCCCCCAATCCCAGAGCATCCCTGACCACCAGGTGAAGGGTGTGTGCAGTACAAGGGATGATGGTGAAGCCCCGCATGCGAACTTCCCTCAATATGTTGGCCGTGTTGTCGGTCACCACGCGCACCTTGGTGAAGGGCTCACCTAGCATGAACCACTCCCTCACCATGGCGGCCAGGGCTTCCTTGATGTTCCAAGACATGTGGGGGCCGTGGCGTCCATGTCTTCTGCCTGAAGCAAGGCCCACCTATACCCTGCTTCGGGACCCCTCCTACAACTCCCAAATGCTGCCTTTGGGTCCTGTCACCAGTGCACCATCACTGCCAGGTAGGCATGCTGAACATTTCTGCTTGACCACAGGTCTGTGGTGAAGTAGACGGTGGTACCCCCAGCCCCTGCAAGCTGCTCCCTCACCCACTCCTTTGAAGCCCGGTACAAGGCTGGCGCCACCTGCCAACTCAGGCAGCTTAAACTGGCGAACCAGGAATCCAATCAGGTGCTTAAACCCCATGTCCCCAACCACCGAGAAGGGTTGCCTATCGAGTGCTGTCATGTCTAGGGATGGGCGAATGCGGTTCGGAAGTTCGGAGTTTGGACCGAACTCGGTCTGTTCAGTTGACTGAACTGAACTTCTGAACTGAACTCAAATTTCAAACTGAACCGAACCGAACCGAATTTCTGAACTCCGTTCTGTTTGCCCATACCTAGTGGCAACACACACCAAAAAAACTGGTTTTGAGTGGCCAAACTTGGTTTGGAAGTTCGGAATTCGACTGAACTCGGTGTGTTCGGTCGACTGAAACAAACTTCCGAACTGAACTCGAATTTCAAACCGAACCGAATTGAACTGAATTTCTGAACTCGAATTTCAAACTGAACTGAACCGAATTTTCGAACTCTGTTGTGTTCGCCCATCCCTAATCATTTCCCCCAACATGCGCGTGGCTTCCAGTTGAAAGCCATGCTGACCTCCATGTCCTGCAATTGCTGATCGACTTGGAAGCTGCCCCCACCCCAGCTCCTCCATGGTGCGCTGATACTTCTGGGCCTCGACTGGCTGCTGCTGTTCCCCCCTAGTAGCAATATCACTCCTGCTGCTAGAAGTAGCTGCTCAAGGACGCTTGCCCGCTGATGGAGGTGGACGACTAGTCACTGCAGTCGGGAACCCACTGGCATCCACTGCCCCTGCCTGCCCGCTTAGCAGCACAGTGCTGTGGCATGCCTTGATGTGCCTTGCTATGGCAGTTGAGCCAAGAATGGTGAGCATCTGTCCTCGCTTCACCACTTTCTGGCACAAACTACACTGCACCTCCTTGGGATCATCCACCCACACCAACTTAAAATGTGCCCATATGGAGGATTTTTTGCCCTCTCCTGTCTTCTGGCCCGCACCGGGTGATGCACCACTGACAGCGCTGATGGGAGGGGCAGAACATGGTGGCAACACAGCTCTTGGAGGGACAGCCATCGCCTCAGCACCAGATATCTCCTCCATAGGACTAGTGTCTGCCTCGCTGTCCCCAATCTGGGATATGTCCCGCGAAAGGGAGTACTGGGACCCTGAGTCTGATCAACTGCCCATGTTTCTGCCACTCTCCCTGTGTCCCCTATAGCTTCTGCTGCTACTGCTGATGCTACTGCTGCTCCTCTCCCTGCTGCCATTGCTCGGGGATCGGGTCCTGCCTCTAACAGCCAGGGTGGGAACCATCAACCCTGGATTGCTGGGGATCACATCAATAATCGGGGACAATGGTGGCCCATGATGAACATCCAACCCTGAAGCACCTGCACCTGCTCCTCCAATCACAGCAGAGACAGCCGCAGCCACCTGGACTGTAGGCCTTCCAGACCTCTGCGTGGCAGTGGAGGACACTGGCAGGAGGCGACGCCAAACCACACCCCTAGTGCCACTGCTGGGAATCTCTGAAGCCTGTCTCCAAAAATAAGACCTGTGGAGTTGGGGGCATGGTGATGGGCTCAGGCTGCTGCTGATGCCTGCTGCCACTTCGCTGGCATGGCTCCTGCCTCCTCTGCCGTGTGTCCCATTGCCCGCCTTACGGGCACCAGACTGGCCTCTCCTGCTTCCCTTCTACATTTCTCCCACCCAAAGAATGCAGAGGAAGATTTTATATTTTTTTATTTATTTATTCAGAATTTGAATATTATATACATCTACTACACTAACTCTAACTGCAGTGCTATTAAGTATTCTAAAACCTATGAAAATAAATGGAATATTATCTGATATCTACAAAGGCCTAGTCCTACAAACACACTATAAAATATTAAAACTGATTCACTACACACTATCTCTATCTATCTCTATAACTAAGCTAACTCCTACATCTATCTATCTATCTATCTATCTATCTATCTATCTACACAGGGATATGGGGGATGGGTGACGACTCAGACAGCTCACAACAAACAACACAGGGAGGGGTACAAAACTGAAATAAAATCTAAATCAACTCTAAATAAATACAAAAACAGGGGAAGGGAATCAGGGATGGAATATATACTGGGAGGAGGAAAGGATTCAATAGAGGGGAGGGAGAAAGAACACAGGGAGGGGTAAAAAATAAAAATAACACCAAAATATATCTAATCTAATCTAAATAAATGGAACTAAGGAGGTAAATGTGTGGAAATGGGTGAAATAGGAGGAGGATGGCAGTGGATTGGGAGGAACACAAACTGCTGGGAGAGGGAGACTTCTGAAAAGTCCTGCTGACAGGATCAGTGGCTAGCTCAGAATGAATTGGAAGAGGGGAGGGTAATGACTTTTGTTACTTGCTGTGCCTGCCCACCTTACCACAAGTCCCATTGGCTCTGTGATTGGCCTAGCCTGTGGCCAATCACAGACTGCCAAGCTAGTGGTCTGAGGTAAAGAGGGATGGTGATTGGGCAGGATGGCTGCCCAACTAGTCCAGCTCTCTCCACCTGTCAGGACCCGCGGCGCCCTTCCCGGGCGCCACGGCTTGCAGCGGGGGGGAGAGCGGCGGCGGAGCAGAAGCACGGAGGGAGGCTCTGGCCCGAGGGAGGAAGCGGCCCCGCCCGCACAACAAGACGCGGCCGGGGAACGGGAGGAGGCCACGCCCCCTAGGGGAGAACACGGCATCCCTGGCCACATGGAGGGTGTAGGGGAACCGCCCACCGTGCAGGAGGGCGGGGTCCCCCTACAGCTGACAGAAGCGGTGCCACGCCCGCTGCGCCGCTCTGCACGATTAGCACAACAAAGAGAGGGCGGGGCTAGCCCTTTATAAACCCAGGCGGCCGGAGCGTTCAGGGCTGGTGATTGAACGCAGACCGGCCGCCTGAAAGCAAGCTAAGTGGGATTGTTGTGTCTTGTGAAACTGACCGTCGTGTACTGAGTGTTGAGCCTACCTACCCCCCCCTGTGTGAGCCTAGTGTGAAGAGTGAGGGTGAGTGGACGAGTGCCTCTCCTGGTCCCTGCGGTGTCCCTGCCCCCTCCCTTGGGGCCCGGGTGTGTGAATCCCCTTGTTCCCTTCCTCCGAACCTGTGGGTCCCTACGCACGCCTCCCTCACCGGTTCTCCGCACCATACCGTTCCGTTCCCTGAGTGTACGAGTGATTGCGGTCGTGGTGAACGGTGAGGGCCTTGCTTTGCCTGCAATCTCGGCGCCCTATGATGATAGGGGCCTAGCCCAGACCTTGTGTCACGGGCAGTGGCCCACCTACTATCCTGACGGGCATTTCTCCACCCCGGGAGCACACCGGCCGTATTCCCAGGTGCAAGGTAGCGTGTGGTGTATGGTGTGCGCATGGTCCCTAGGGCCGCCCACTGACACCACCCTGCCTCAGATGACACCCCTCCCCCCCCAGGCCTGCCAGCCAGGTTTTTCCTACCTGAACGCCCAAACTCATCTGAACGCGCCAGAACTCTTCAGTGTTTTCCGCGTTCAGTTCGGGCGTTTGAACTGGCTGAGTTCAGTCCGAACTCCAAATGTCCGAACCATGTTCGCACATCCCTAGTTCAGACTCCAGTGGGGTTGGCGACTGAGCCAGAAACTTGGGCCTGGAATAAACTGGGGGACAGTAGCACGTATGTTTTTTATGCAGTGGGGCCGATCCCATGCACTGTGGATCCTTCATGCAAGTGGTTTCTGTGGGGTATGCACGGTTTTTGTGTGGCTGCATGCAAGATCTGTGAAGGATTGGATTGACCCTAGTGTCTTGTTGGTAAAACTTTCTGGTTTTTATTTATTTATTTTATTTTCCAGTTTCTACCCTGCACTTCTGAAATGGCTCAGAGAAGCTTACAAAACAAATAAAATGCATAAAACATACAAAATATTTTGAAAAAGGGCCATGCATGCACAGAATGGCCCCAGTGGCCATTTTGTGCATGCACAGTGATTTTTTATTAGGGGTGGGAATTCCGGTTATCCCGAGATCTGATATTGCCGGTATTCAGACGTATCGGCTTAATCTGATAAATCCGATATTTACCTGTACCGGCATACCGGATTTTTAACATTGGCTGCGGTACCGGATTTTTTACATTGCGATCAATAGCCGCAATGTAAAAAATCCGGTACTGCGGCCAATGTTAAAAATCTGGTATTCCGATACGGGTAAATCCGGTACCAGGGAGATCCAATACTGGTACATCTGGTATCTGGTATTCTCCCCGGTGTCCCACCCCTATTTATTTATTATTATTATTATTATTATTTACTATTTTAAACAAAAAATAAATGAAAACGAATGGGGTTTTTATGAAACCCATGAAAACGGACGTTTTTTTAAACATATAAAGTGAAAACAAAAGAGGAAAGTGCTGCACGCCCCTAACCTCAATTTAATTGGGAATTCCCATTTGTGCGGATACTAATTTCATCCCTACATATAACTGAATATTCAAATATGCAGCTATCTGAACAACGAAATAACTGAACAGCTGAATACTATAAAATGGATTTGTGAATATTCATTTTGGATCTGGATATCATTTGGATATTTTGAGGTCTATCCAAATATGTTAATATCATCTGCAAATAAAAAACTCACTGTTTGTCTCAGGACTAGGTGCAAAGGTGGGAAAGGACACTAATTTTCTTTATAAGGGCAATGCCTCACTTTTGGAAACGCCACACTTCCTAAAAGTTAGGAACCACACAACCATTTTTGACCTTATTTTCTGTAAAGAACCCATCCCCCCCACCCCCAAAGCCCCAATTAGTTTCCACTTAGTGGCACATGATTTATGAAAGAATGCAGTTAAGTATTACAAGTACGATATTTTTATAGCTCTGTTCCCCTGCTCCCCCCAGCAATTCCTTCAGTGCTTTAGCCATTTATTATGAATTCTGGGCTCCGCATCCAGTAATCATTCTTTATGACAACCTAAATATGTACTGTATTATTTGTGAATTAGAGAGCAATTTATTTGGGAATCTTAGAAAATGACTTTTCTTTTACTTGTTGCTTTACAGTCTATTTTCTCTTTTTATCTACTCTTGCCTTTTTCTGTGTCACAACTCTGCCTTTAGAGTTATTTCATTCCGATGTGAATTGCGACATTACCAAAAAATTGTTTCAAAGAAAAGTTCCATGGAATGCATTGATTGTAGCTAGAACCTAAATAAAATATGTGAGAATACAAAATAATAAGAAATGTGTGGTGAAGAATATAGGATGTTTTAAAGAGGCACTATCACTGTGGAGTCGTGCTAAAACTCGGTTCTCACTTTCCCTTGGGAAACACCTATGCCCGGTGCATTCTGCCTTGCTTTCCTGCATTCCGAAGTTCTGAGGAAGGGCCCCAGCACTTAAGAACTGAGAAAAACCTCCGCTGAGTGTAAAGAAGGGGGACCTGTGTGCAGGTAAGTGGGAGCTGGAGGCCAGTGCTAGGCCCCTGCTCCTCCTTCCCTGATCCCTGGTGGCTGGGGAGGGAATAGGCCAGCAGGAGTCAAGGAAGGGGGGAAGAGGCCTAGTGGGGGTCAGGGGTGGGGTGAGTGCTTAGGGGGAGTGCGGAGCCTAGCAAGGGAGTCAGGGGTGGGTTACTGAATTCTGGAGGTGTCCCATGCCGACATGTGGCCTCTTCCTGGCTGGTAACTTTGAAAATATAACAAACAAACTATGCATGCTCAGAAAGGGTTTGTGTGACCTTTTCTGAGCATGTCCAACCCTTTTCAAAGATGGCGCTGGCAGCATCAGCACGCCAGCACCATCTTTTAAAAGGGCTGAGCCATGCTCAGAAAGGCCCATTCAGGACCTTTGTGAGCATGCTCAGTTGTTGTTTTTTACTTTCAAACTTACGCATCGGTGCAGGACCCCGCCAGAAGGTACGTAACCCATCCCTGACCCCCACTTCTAGCCCCCCTGCTTCTCCTAAGCACCCACCCCTGGCCCCCTAAGAAACTCGTGACTATTCTTTGAGGATCCAAGGAGTGGCCCGAACACTCAGGACAACTTTGGGTCCTTGGAAATATTTGTGATGGTTTTTTTCCTTCTTATTGGAAACACCACTACTATGGAGCTATGCTGATGTAGAGACAGGGAGCATACTGGCAGGTGAAAAACCATCTGAGATGCTTGATGGATTGTGGTACGTGACTGACAAGACACATATGAAGCCTTGGTCAGGTGAACATGATCGGGCTGTATGGCACTTCTCCCCAACCTGTGGCTCACAAGCAACATGTGCTTGCTACACCCTTTTATGCTGCTTATGACAGCTCAGTAAACAAATGCAATATATTGGAAGGAAGGAAGGAAGGATGTTGAAACCAGCAAGGAACAGGTAATGCACCCAATGCTCCTGAGAAGAGTGGGAGCACAGAGTCTGGGAGAGGACCTGAGCTGCCAGTGTAGGAAAAGAAATTTAGCCTTTTATATTTTATTTATTTATTTATTTGAATTTATACGCTGTCCTTCCCACAATGGCTGAGGGTGACTTACAATCCATAAAAACAAAACAATAATGACAATAAAGCAATAATAACTTCCCTCCTCACCCCAAAATACCTCTCCACCTAGTGCGCATTTTTGATTGGGGTGTGCATTTTGGGTCTTCCAAAGATGGAAGTCCAAAAGTGCTCTCTCCCAGTTGTGCAAATGTCCCTTTGGGGGGTCCAAAATTCAGAGAGTTCTCCCAACTCAGTTTTGGATGCTTAATCCCACGCCAGCTGTGCTGTTAGGCTAATTCCCCCAAACCAAAATAATACTCCCAAAGTTTCCAAAATCCAGAATGAAAAGTCAGAAAGTCGAGACAAAACTGGTATTTTGCTATATCAGTTTGTTAGTATTTCAATATTTTTGGTACCTGATTGAAAACTGGTTTGGGTACTGAAAAGTATCTGTTCAGTTCAGTTTAGTTTAATTGCAAAGCCAATGGCCTCACAATACAACAAATAAACATTATTGCAAAAGAAAATATAATTATAAAATACAACCCACAAAATCCAAAAGGAAAACATACAATTTAAGAGTCACATTTGTTCACAGTGGACACCCTGGCCTTAATTGCAGCTGCCAGAAATTTAGTCATATGAAAAGTAGCATCCCAATTTTGACCAGACAACAAGTAGGGCAGAAGTTCCATCTGACTGGACACATTAGTATTTAACATATTGGAGGCTAAATATAGCAGCTGAAGACTGGCATAAAAGGAGCAGCTAACTATTGTACGGAAACGGGATTCAATCTCATTTAGGAAAAGTACCTGAGATTTTTAGTTTGATTTGATTCCCGGGAATGCAACGGGAATAGCCATTTTTGTGGGTACTTGTTTCAGCTCTAATCTTGAACTTTGAAAGTCACTCGTGACCACAAAAAGACTGGAGACTTAGGATGTATCTCTGATATCAGGGACTGACAGAGTTAACTTCAGGTTAGGAAAAGGCCTGTGAGAGACACAGGTCAGGAAGTCCCTAAGAAGTTCAGAGGCTTTAGGGTGGGGGAGGTAGAAAGGCATTCCTACCAGGAGTAGTGCTGGAACTCAGTCCTTGATTTTCCCCGGAAAACCTCAAGGATTGTGATTCTCAACTCAGTTTTCTAAATTCTGAAGTTTTGACAAATGCCCCTGAATTCTGAAATTTTGGAACTCAGAAGGTCCTTGGCCAAGTACAGGGAAGGGGGCCAGAGGCCGGTGCTAGTCCCCTGCTCCCCATTCCCTGGCCCCTGCTGGCCATGGAGAGAATAGGCAAGCAGGGGCCAGGAAAGGAGGAGGCAGGGGCATAGTGTGGGCTCAGGGATGGGGTGTTAAGGGGGTGGGGACCTAGTGGGGGCTGAGGAAGTAGAGTACTCACCCTCTGGAGGGGCTCCAGTGATGTGTGACTTCCTCTAGACCGGGTAAGACTGGGGAAGGGGGGGGAAGCTGGACATGCTCAGAAGGGCCAAACAGCCCCTTATGAGCATGCTCAGCCCTTTCCAAGATGGTGCTGGCAGTGTCAGAATGCTGCAGGAACCATCTTCGATGTAGCCAGATAGTGTTTCAGAGTATGGGCAGAACTTTGGAGCATGCCCAGAACTCTCTAGCTACATCCAAGATGGCATCAGCAGCATGCTGACACTGCCAGCACCATCTTGGAAAGGTCTGAGCATGCTCAGAAAGGGCCATTCAGCCCTTCTGGGCATGCACAGATTTTTTGATTTTTTTTAAAAAAAGAACTTACCCTGTCCAGAGGAAGCCACGCATTGTTGACCTGCCTCTGGATGGTGAGTGCTCTGCTCCTTCAGCCCCTGCTAGGACCCCACCCCCTCTTCCCCGGCCCATTCCCTTCCTCCCCAAGCTTCCTCTAGCCTCTGTCCCTCTCCTCAATCCTCGCCCTTGGAATTTCAGAGTATTCTCCGAGTTTCCGAATTTCAATGTCCAACTCCTCAGAAAAAGTTCCAAGTGACAGCCGAGGACTCAGTCCCGGTACTCGAAACCTCAGATATTCTTATCTTAAAATATCTTTATTTATCTTAACATTTATATGCCGCCCCCTCCTACCTCAGGTATCTCGGGGCGGCTCGCAACATTTAAAAAACATTTTAAAACATTCAAATAAACAATAATAATTACATTTTTTTAAAAAAACAATATAAAACCCTGTCCACCCCTACCCTAACCCAACCCACCCCATCTCCCTTGGGAAAGGCCTGGTGGAACAGCCAGGTCTTACACTGTCTGCAGAAAGAGTATTCGAAGTACTCTTGTGAGTACTCAGAGCACCTATTTGGTGCAAGCCTAGGAAAAAGCCTTAGGGGCAGGCTTATAGCCAGGACTTGTGAAGGACTAATTTAATTAGAGAGAAAACAGAACCGTTTTGATGGTACTTGTGTTCAGTAAACCCCTCCCAGAAACTGAGTGCAGTTGCGAATTTGGGCTAGGCTGATGCCTTAGAGTTGGAAAATTGAAAGATAGAACACATATTTCTGCCCTGGTGAGAATGATCTGCCTGTGGGTGCACTGCACAGAGGCCTTGATCTTTCTTCTGGTAGGACCCTAGAGTTCCTCTATATGTATGGCACCTTCAGGGAGCTGATTCTGCCCCTAGTAAAGTGTCCGCCAATCCAGAGCAGACGGGGTAGACCTGCACCAGTACATAGAGTTGGGGGACATTTTTAGTATGTGCTCTGCACACTTCTAGGAGATTTCAGGATCTTATCGTTTCAGGCAATATGGTGACATGCCAGACCATGGTCAATGACATTCTCCTTCTGCACTCCTGCACTCTTTGCCTTGCTTTGACCCAAAGCACCACACCCCAAGGGAGTAGACAAAAGGGGCTCTCCCTCATCTGTATGCTACGATCACTCCCTCTTCAATGTCACAATGCTCTGAAGGGGCATTAGAAAGAGGGCATCTTCACCCCATTCATTTTTGATATGGCCCTGCCTCTGCTTCCCCCAGAAGCCCCAACTTCCCCAGATTATCCAGGTACCCTGGATTAGGCCTGAAATGAAATTTCACCTGGTTTCCATCTCTAACGGAAACAGGTGTTTTGTTCATTTTGATCGGAAACAGGAACACACAATCATTTCGAGCATTCATTCTGATTTACAATAGAAGTGATCAATTTGAATCAAACCAAATTGGCCATTTTGCGTATGCAGTACAACAAGATGGTGCTGTGCGCAAAACTGTTTGATTAGAATGCTGACAGATATTTCGATAGCCATTCTGACTTTGCTGAATTTTTCCACAAAAACAAAATGACTGTTTTGAAACAGGCCTACCCAAATAAATAGAGGCTATACCCAGACCCCAGAGTTGTGTTAAAAACTGAGATTCCAAGCCAAATCCAGAGGAGCAGTAATCCACATGAACCTACTTCACTCCTTATAGTCTCTTGTGAGCAGATGTTGTCTGCACACAGTGCCACTGAAAAAGCAAAATAAGGACAAGGACAACACTATGATCAATACCATTGCAGCTTCTCTCCCCCCACTAGAGCTGTTCCTTGAACCACCAGAAAGACTGAGTTTATAAGGAACTGTCTGTTGTTTGTTCTGTAAGGGGGACAGCAGTGATTAATACCCTGCTTGCTCATCTTGTGTGGCTGGGGGAGAAATAGGGCTGAAACAAGAATGATTTTTATTTATTTTTTTGCATGAGAATCTCACAAGAATAGAGAGCCTTTGGTGAGATCTCAGGAAGATCTCATAATGGTGCAAGATCTTGCCAAAAAAATCAAGAGAAAAGAACAAACAAAAAAAGAAATGTGCATGTGCAAATGGCGGCCAAGGCCATTTTGTACATGCTCAACCCTTCTCCAAAATGGCACCTGCAGCATTGCCATCATTATGGAAAAGGGCAGCCAGTCTGCGAATGAACAAAATGGCCATTGCACATGCACAGAATGGCTGTACTTTTCCAAAATGGTGGCGACGCTATTGGCGGCAATTTGGAAAAGAGCTCTGCATGCACAGAATGTCTAAAGTGTCTGTTTTGCACATGTGCAGTCCCCCCCCCCCAAGTTTCTCAGTGAGAATGCAGCTAAAACGCTGCTGGTTCTTGGCTCGTTCTCGTTTATTAGAATGAGCCGAGAACTGCGATTCTGAACAAGAATCAAGAGAAACTCGAGAACGAGTTTCAGCCCTAGTACAGAATTGGGCAGGGACAAAACCCTTCCTTATCGTTACAGCATAGATCTATTTGTGAGCATGCACACACAGAAATACATAAAAATGTCATGGCTAGTCCAGCATGGAAATTGATAAATTCAGAATTTCAAAAGCAATATTTGTTTCTGCTAATCATAACTATTATTATATTTATTCAATAGTTTAATCAGTTAAATATTAGTGTAATGATAAATATTATTCATATATTTACTATTTTTGATATTGCAATGGTAAAATACAAAGCATAACAAAAAAAAACGTCTTAGCAATCACTTATATCAGAAATATATATAAATAGATAGATAGATAGAGAGAGAGAGAGAGAGAGACTTGGAAAGCAACTGAACAGAACAACTCTCAAGGAAGCTCTGGATCGCAGGAGGATGCAGTCAATCAATAATTTAATAATTTTTTTTTATAGATGTAGATTGATAAACAGAGGTAGATGGGAAGATAAAAAGCTGATGCTGAAGCTGGAGCTAAACATTTCGGCTTCCTCATTCGTCAGTAGCACACTGGGTTTCAAATGGTGGCCAGAGATAGGTGACAGTTAGAGGAATACCAGGCATTTTTAGACACACGTTTAAGTTCCGGATGTTTCAGTCTTCTGGGTTTACAAGTCCACAAGTAAGTTCCGGATGCATTCTTCACACACACACTGCCCGTTCCTGGATGCAAACACTGCCCTGAGGCAGCCTAAAGTTGCAGCAGCTGTGGACATGAGGGGCTGCCATGGAAACCGAGTGACCACAGCTGCCTGGAGAAAAGCAGTTTGCCAGGACAACCTTTTACACACAAAAGTTCTGGGAGAAGTTTCACGCAGAAGTTCAAAGATCCGGATGTTTAAGATCTGGGTGAGTGATTTAGACACACGGAGAGTAGTGGATGTTACAGCAAACATCTGGGAGAAATGTGTGTCTAAAAACACCCATTGTGGTCTAAAAATTCCAATATACACACACACACAATCCCCCCCCCCTTATTGAGAAACTGTATTACCTCTTGTAATAAAAGTGGTGGGGAAGGGATATGGGGAGAGTAGAGCTCAAACATTACCTGCAAAAACAGGTAAACCTGTTGAAAGAAATTTTGGCACTTGATGCACCACAGTAACATTGGGTACTAATAATCAGTGCTCGATTATTTATTTGTTTGCTCAGATTTCAAGGCCTCCCTCCTGCTGCTGCAGCAGCTCGGGGCGGCTTACAATATAGTAAACAGAAATACAATATAGTAAACAGAAAAACAGAAATATAAAATAACATCAATAAAATGGAATATAAATAACAATATAAAAGTACAATATAGTGCCCCACAGGTTGGCACTGAAATGCCAGTTTTAAAAATTATTATTATTATTATTATTAACAAACATTTATATAGCGCCAGCAGTGTACCTGGCATTTTACAAAGTAATAAAATAGACATGGTCCCTGCCCCTAGGGCTTACAATCTGAGAGACAGGAGCTGGGGGAGAGAC
>QEPC01009833.1:308647-329360 GCA_003113815.1 Sphenodon punctatus | reverse complement strand
GAGCGTGGGGGGGGGGGCAGGGCTGTGCAGCCGCACGTTTGGCTGCACAGCCCCGCCCCCCCCCCGATTCCCCGCTCGGATCAGTCAACATATCTGTTGGCCGTGATGTGTTGGCCCCGGCGGGGATTCTGCAGGGTGTTTCCGTGACGGGGCGAATTGAAAATACCCCAAGACTGTTTTCAGTTTCAGGTTTTTTTTGTTTCAGTTCTCCATGATTTTCAGTTCTTATTTTGGTTTCATTCTTTTACTTTTTTTGCATTCCCCCCGCCCCCGCAATCTTTTTCTCATTGACTTGAATTGAATTTTTTCCCATTGAAGTGAATGGAAACAAATCGGAAAAGAAATTGGAGCAAAAAACCCTGAAACATGGGAACTGAAAATGAACTGGAATTTCATTTTACAGTTTTAAAAATGAAATTGCCATTTTTGGGCTGTTTCAGTTCTATCCAAAACTGAAATTCTCATCCCTAGTACTCAAAATTGCAGGTAAATTTGGGTAGAAAATGAGCCTCCCAATTCGGCTGTATGGAAAGCTTGAGAGCAAATGCACACAACCAACAGTCATCCATTTCATTATCATGCAGAATGTATGCAAATAAATTTCAAGGGCACCAGCAGATTACAGACAAATAAAACGATAAACTAAGCAGAATATTCATGTTAATCCATATTTCATAATATTAGGTCATTTATTTCTGTTTCCCAAGTGAGCTTTTCCATAAGTGCAACATGCATCCACTCTTTTTTTCAAGTTAGAATTTGGTGGAGTGTTTAGGGTTATCCATTATCCTAAAATTAACCATTTGGCAATCAAAATGCAATAGCTAACTTTTTCCCCCCATGATAATGGATAGTGATAAAAAAAAAACCCACCATAATCCTCAAATTTCTATATTGATCAAAACCTCAATTAACAAAATTTTAACCGAGTGCAATGGAAAATTTTGCAAAGCGTTTAACTTTCGGGAGTACAGACAACAAAATGCCATGTAGTGCAGCAAGCCCCTATGCAAAGGGTGTTTTCCCAGTCACACATCTAGTTGCTGTAGATCAATGTTATCCAGAGCAATTTGCTTTGGAGTAAGAGGGGCATTATTGGTTCTAGAGCAACTGTAGTGTATTTATTAATTTATGTATGTATGTATGTATTTATTTATTTATTCTACCCATTCCGTTTAGGAGAAGAGCTAGCACTGAATTGAATACACAGGTAATATCCTAATTTTCAAGTACTGTGCTGGATGTTTGATGGGCTACTCAATCACTGATCATGTACCTGGATACCCCCCAAATCAGTAATTTCTGTTACCAATTATTTACTAATTTTCCAGTCACCAATGAAAAAACTGGGACAGAAAACTCAAAAATTGGAACTGGAAAAGCAACAATCTGGGACCAGAAGTCAACATTCTGGTACATTCCAGGACACTGGTTAACCAAACTGGGTAATAATTGAGAACCAAATAGTTAATTTGTGGGCCAGATTTTCAACGGGTATAGCCATTTCAGCTTTACTCAGAGTCAGTTACAATAATAAACATATACAAAACCAGACAAAATAAAACCCAGTATTGAAATACCCAAATAAAACCAAGTAAAAGCAGATCAAATCTCTTAACCAACAACACCCCAACCCTAGCCTCACTTGTCAAATGCCTGGCCAAACAAAAAGTTTTTACATTGCATCTGGAAGATGAGCAGGCTTGAGATCTATCTATCTATCTATCTATCTATCTATCTATCTATCTATCTATCTATCTATCTATCTATCTATCTATCCCACCCTATTCCCTAAGACTCAGGGTGGCTAACATATTAAAAAAGATAAAATACAAGTTAAAATATGTAAACTACTTCTGATACCACCCCATTCCTACCCCTCAGGATCTATCCCTGCCCCATAAATGCCTGGCCGAATAAACAGGTTTTACCTATCCGCATCTGGAAGATGCTCAAACTAAGGCTTAGGAAATCCTTCAGGAGAAGGGAGTTCCAGAGCTGTGGCACAACCACTGAGAATGCCTCTCTGCCTGCCTGGGTCTTATAGATCTGGGCCAGTGATAGAACTTGGAAGAAGGCATTTTCAGCTGATTTTAGAGGCCACAGAGAGCCATAAGGAAGAAGGCAATCCTTTAGATATGTAGATAGACTAGATGAACCTCCAAGAGGTTCAATGAGAGTGACACCGCTTTTAAATGAGGCGCTGAAAAGCGCCTCCTGAGCCCCGCATTGAGAGAAAAGCCACGTGGGGAGTGTTTACACGCTCTCCACGCTGCTGGAAGTGACGTGCTCACTGTTGCTGGCAGCGGTGGCAGCTGGAGATGCGGTGCTTTGAAGAGGCGTGTTCTGAAAGCCTGAAAAGTGAGGCTTTCAGAACGGCTTTTCTCTCAATGTGGGGCTCAGGACGCGCTTTTCAGCGCCTTGTTTAAAAGCGGTATGAGTACACCACTCTGCACACCCTCACTGTAGAAAATTGGCCAACAGATAGTGCCTTCAAGAGGGCATTCCTGGCTGACCTCAGAGGCCATGATGGGATAGGTGGAAAGAAGCAGATACTGCTGAGATACTACTTGAGATACTGTTGACAGTTCCATGGAGTAAAAGCAGTATGGTCCAGGGCTGTTTCATACAACCATATTCAAAATAGAGTGAAAAATCTATTTTACTCCACATTTTATGTGCTAATTAGCCTGGTTTGCTTCCTATTAACACCTGAGGCTGGGATAACAATTTAGCAATGTTGGGTCATCAAAAGCAATAGGCCACAAAAGCCTACTTATGTCTGCAGCATTCTTTTCTCACCTCTCCCCCATCACTTCAATGAGCACTCAGTTCCATGGGGAGAAAAGGTGCACGCAGTAACAAGAGCTTTTATAGACACCATTATAAAACACTGAGATGTTAAAAGTATTGCCAGTTGATATAACAATCCCAGGGAAAGATAACTGAACTGGTGAGGAATAGGTGACCCCACCTTAAAAAAAAAATGTATAGCAGAATGGAAAAAGCGACAGAGAAGGGTGACAAAAATGCTCAAGGGCTAGCACTATTTTGGAAATGGTGTGCATGCGCAGAATGGCTCTGGAGGCCATTTTGAACATGCACAATTGTTTGGGTTTTTAAAAAAAATATTTTTATTTTTAAAATGAAAACAGATTAAAGCAAACAATTGTTTGCTTGTTAATCTGTTGTCATAAGATTACATACAAACACGATTTGGGATCCATTCATTTTTGTAACTAATAGGAAACATTACAGATGCACAGCCCTAGCCAACAGGAGAAGTGTGTGTGGGGGGAGCGGGGGATGGGGGGTTGCATTAATTATCTGAGGTAGGATTACATCCCCTTTATATTACCTCAGAATCATAATGGTCCAGAATTGGACTCAGCTTCCTCTAACTATGGGTAATTTTAGACATTACGAGACCACGATCAACCACAGTGAATCCCCTGTGGTGGCCGTTTGTCCCGTAACGTCTATTTGATTTCCGCCAGATGTCCACCACGGTGAACATCCGGCAGGAATCAAATTGACCACAATTCTGGACCTCCGGATGCCCAGAGATCCAGAATCGTGGTGGGATCGGGCCCCAACCGTGGTTGGATTGGCCACAATTCGGAAAGGGCTGAAGGTAACATTTGTTACCTTCCACCCTGCTGGATCACGGTCCTGACCATGGGACGGGATCAGGCGCAGCGGCCAGATTGGTCGCTGCGCCTGCCCATCTCACTGAAGGTGGCTGGTCGAGGGAGCACGGGGGGGAGGGCGGGGCTGTGTGGCCACACATCACGCCGTGCAGCCACGCCCCCTCCCTGATCCCCTGTAGGAATTAGGCCAGCACGTCTGAAGGATGGCTGGACTGATTCCTGACCGGAATCCATTTTGGATTCCAGTCCGTGATTGAGTGTGGCAGGCCTCCGGGCCCATCACGTTTAAAATTACCCAAGGACAGAAGCTGATTTCTGTAACAAAAGCCTTTCTGACTCTTCCTTGGCAGTTGAGTAGACATGTACAGCCTTGAGTCAAAGAAAAAATGACTTGGGTAAACAGTGGTAAGCTTGCAAACTTTGATGGGCTTATTTTTCCCAGACTTAATAACTTGGGTGAACTGTTTGTCATGGGGTCTAATATTTATTTTGCTATGAAATGTAGTCAATACATCGGGGAAAGAGGGAGGCAGTTTGGTGTCTATGTGTGAAAAAAATCAAACAGATCCACTGACAAATAGCAAAGGTCAGAACCTTTCCCTGAAAATAAATAGCACGCAGTTGTTTCTGTATCAAAATGTTAGGAAGCATTACTTTCATTCAGAGAAAAGCAGAAAGTGCTCCTTCTTCTTCTCCCATCCGTACTCTCATTCTAAAACAAACACTGGCACTTTCTCAAGAGTGCCCTGGCCACGTTGAGTTTCTTGATTTTCAATAAAATCCAGGCGTGCTGCTATAGTAACTGTCTCTTCCCATTATTAATGCAGGAAACATTAAGAAGGCATGTTATTATTATTCCAAATTACGTTTTGCTTGAATTAATTTTTATGCATGGTTACAAAGATGTAAAGAGCTCTGAATTACTAATTGTAACGTCCCTGCTTCTGAGATAAGACAAAATTCGGAACACAAGTGCACCCTGCTGAAAGATTTGTCATCAGAAACTTTGCCGGAAGGACTAGCCGCATTCGAAGAGTTAGTCTACAGGCTACTAAGCCAATAGATTATGATGCCTATGATGTCTTTAATTAAAGAAGTTAGTCTACAGGCCACTAAGCCAATACATTATGATGCCTATGATGTCTTTAATTAAAGACTTCTGTTAACACCAGGGGCCATAACGTGATCCATGGTAATTCTTAGGCTAAAGATATAACAGAGAGTGATAGCATTCTGTAATGATATCTTTTCCCCCTCCCTTGCTCATCACAATTAGAAAGTAACCATTTTCCTTAGCTTTCCACTTTGTTCACTGGCTGGTGAATGCTCTATGAACAAATAATCATTACGTGTTGCTGCCGTGATGCCAAAATCTACATTGTCCTTTGCAACTGCCTTAATGAAACCTGACTCACCCCCTAATAGAAATATGAATAGGAGCTAGGACTGGTAATTCACATATCTGTTTTTGCTTGGGAGGTGTAATGGGTTAGAGCTGAAATGAATTTATTTTTTAAAAAACCTTTAAAATTAACCCTGCCTGAACTATCACCTCTGTACATTCCGTCAGGAATCCATATCAGCTATTTTCAGTTTTTCTGGTTCAGTTATCTCAGTTTTCCAGTCATTTGGGTTTTTTATCTATGCCATTTTCGCAATATTAGCTCGACTGCTCATGCACAATTGATGAAAATGGGGGCAATCCCCAACCCTTCTACACAGGGTCCATGCAGGATCCGCACGGGATCAGCATGAAGTCCACGTGGCACAATGTCAGCCCTATGGACTTGTGCGTGGTTTGTGCACGCACGGTTTGTCAATGCGCATGTGCGAGCGGGTTGCGCATGGGCTCTGTGGGCCATGGGATTGGCTCCAATGTCGTTACCGAAATACTGAAACCATCAAAAATCCTAAATCACCTCCCCCAAAACCACAAATAAATAATAATCATAAAAAAGTATATAACCAAATGGGATACCCTGTTCAATTTGATGGGAGTTCTACCATTGACTTTGTTAGGTGGAGGATGGTACCCTCAAGCTGTACCCCCCGGTGTTGGGGAGATGATGTATTTCTTTCAGTCGCTTCCTCCTAGGCTGTCTCCTTCTTTGCCACTGATCCTCATCCTCCATGCTCCACTGTGATATAGTCAGGGACTTGTGTTCACTGTGTTTCCCCCATAGGCGGAAATGGGGAAAGGGGAGAGACGTGCATGAGGGATGGGAAGAGAGTTTCCATACACAGGAATGCACACGTATATACACATGTAGAATGAGCCAAACCATCTGGCCTTATGTTAGACATATGAGACCAAATCCCCTCTTGTCCTTGGAAGTCAAATTAGCATTGCCACATTGTGTATGCCAGCCTTAATGACATCAACTCTAGCTGGTCGGTTTTAATAAGAGACTGGAACATAACCTGAAGTTGCTCTGGAAATTCAATAATGGCAATTTGCACTCCGATAACTCTGAGAATAACAACTAATGCACTGAACGATACAGGCCCTGCCTTACAGCCGGGTAACACAAAAATCCTACAAAGCCAATTAATTAAAGGAACAATTCCTTAAACATTGCTTCCCAAAGGAATTTGACTCTTTAATTTAGTAGGGCCAATCGGTGAAATTTTGGGGCAACAGTAATCAAGGTCCATTGGGCTGTCTATTGGACAAGTTATGCTTTTCTTCGGAAACATTGTTTTGCTGTCTGTGAGATGACATTAACCCCAAAGGTCAGTATAATTTGATGTAACAAAGTTTAAAAATGTGCTCTGCTTTCTTCATACTTTGCCTTCATTTCAAATAGCAAATGCAGGAACACATTTGAAAACCTGTGGAAATAAGAAACGGCTGCTGAGCTGATCATGCTTACCCATTTTATTTGCCTCATTTCCATTTTCCCATTTTCTTTCCTGAGCCCCATCTCCATGCTTTGTTCAGAAACTTGTCCAATTCTCTTCTGAATGCATTGATGCACCTTGACTCAACAACTGTCCCAACTGGTAAATTATTCCCTAGTAATTTGTTTTCTCTTGCATGAAATAAACCATGTGCATGGTCCCCTCCACTCATACTTTATCACATGGATGATACATTCCCCCATCCTTTGTTTATGCTGAACCAGAAAAGGTGTGACTGTGGATGAAAAACCTTCAAGGAATTTTTATTACGTGATTTGCTGTTTCCTACAATTTGCATCCAAATTCTGGTTATCCTATCTTAGTAATTGGATTGAATCCTCCCTTTTGAAGAAATCAGCATAGCTCCAATAGAACCACATTTCTTTACATCATCTGAGGATGTGATCCGTAAATATAAATATCAGGAATGGTCATTCAAACATATTTTAAGTGAATAGAACTGGTAGAGTAGTTCCCAAACTTTTTACCTCCATGACCCCAAGTGACTTAAATGTTATTACTGGGTAATTTCAGGCGTGACGGGCCATTTCTACAACCCTTCTGGTGCTCAAAGTGCTTTACAATCCTTATCTAGTTCAAATTCAGAACAACCTTGTGACGTAGGTCATTATTATTATTACTGAGTAAATGAGGAACTGGGGAACTGAGGCTGAGAGTCAGTAATTTGCTCAAGGTCACCCAGTGAGTTCATGGCTAAGACAGGGTTTGAATTCTGTTCTAAGTTCAACACATTGTCCTCTAGGCTACACATATAATGTCAGAGGGCCCTTAACCCGGTTTTGGTGCTGTGAAACGCAAAGTCAGTGGCAAATAAGGCAAAAACGGTCCAGGAGGTAGTCCTGGACTATGCCGCTGATCTTGTGTGTATCACGGAAACCTGGCTGGACAATGAATTGGGCCCTATTCTGGCTGATCTTGTTCCAGCCGGGTATTCCATGCAGCACCAACTGAAGTTGGAGGGATTGGGGGGGGCAGTGTAGCAGTGATTTTTAAAGAGGGTTAGTCTGTGAGGAGGTATCCAGTGTGATCCATGGTGGGCACTGAAGTCTTCATCTTGTGTTCAATTTGGCAGGGGACAGTTTGGGAGTGCAGCTGGTATACCGTGCACCTACCAGTACGGCAACCTCCCTGTGTGTTCTGGCGGAGGCTGTGTCGGAGGTGGTGTTGCGGTCCTCAAAGACGATAGTCTTGGGGGAACCTCAATATTCATGCCAACGTGGTTCTTGGAGGAGCTGAACATGAGTTCATGGTCTCCATGGCAAACATGGGCCTGTCCCAGAGGGTCACCGGCCCGACACATCTTGGAGGGCATACCTTGGACCTCATGTTTTGCACTGGCCTTGAGGCAGGTGCTCCATTAATGGGGGAGATATCAGCTGTGCCCTTGTCATGGATGGATCATTACCTCCTGCAGACCTCCCTTCTAGCGCATGTCTGCCCCCGGAAGGGTGTGGAACCTATTAGAATGGTCCACCCCCAGAGGCTGTTGGACCCAATGTGGTTTCTAGGCGCTCTGGGGGAGTTACCCTCTGACCTTGACAACCGTCTCATCGATGACCTCGTTAAGCTATGGAACACCTTGTTGATGGAGACCATTGATCAAATGACTCCCAGACGTCCATTGCCCAGGTGGAGGCTCCACAGACCTTCTTGGTTTTCTGAGGAGCTGTGGATGCTGAAGCAGGAGGGGTGACAGTTGGAGTGACGGTGGCGTTGTTCTCATGCTGAAGCCAACAGATTGCGGCATAGAGCTAGTTTACGAGTCTATGCTGTGGCTATGTGGTCAGCAAAGAGGAAGTTCTTTGCTTCCCTCATAGCATCTGATAAATCCCATCCGGTGGAGCTGTTCTGGGTTGTTCAGGGGCTGGTCAGTCCGGCATCCCTCAACCCTGGGGTTGAATCATCTTCTGCCCACTGTGACCTTCATGCGGATTATTTTGCAGATAAAATCGCTCGTATTCACCAAGACCTCGATGCTGCACTTAAGACAGTGGGGGATGTAGAGGCTGTAGAAACCCCAGGTTGTCCAACTTTGTGGGATCATTTTCAGTCGGTGACGCCCGCTGACATGCTGTGCTTGGAGCTGTTCAAGCCACCTCTTGTGAATTAGATTTGTGCCCATCCTGGCTGGTTAAGAGCTGCCCGGAGACAATGAGGCCATTGCTGGCCGGGGTGGTCAGAGCCTCCCTACAGGAGGGAAGAGTGCTGGGCTGCCTCAAGGAGGCGGTAGTGCAGCCTCTGCTCAAGAAATCATTGTTTGAAGTTGACTCCCCTGCCAGCTATTGGCCTGTCTCTAATCTGGCTTTCGTCCAGGTCATGGCACTGAGTCAGCACTTGTGGCTTTGGTGCATGATCTTCGCCATGAAAAGGATCAGGGTCAATCAACCCTATTGGTCCTGTTAGATCTGCCGGCAGCATTTCATACCGTTGACCATGAGATGTTGGTGACACGCCTGCAGGTCAGTGCGGGGGTGGGTGGGATCATTCTTGAATGGTTCCACTCATTCCTGACTAGGAGAACTCAGCAGGTGGTGCTCAGTGATTGTTTTTCATCTTACCGAGACCTCTCCTGTGGAGTTCCGCAGGGTTCTGGTTTGTCCCCTCTCCTGTTCAATGTGTATATGCAGCCGCTCGGACAGTTGATCGGAGGGTTTGGGGTGAGGTGTCATCAGTATGCGGATGATACCCAACTGTATCTCTCCTTTTCAAACAACCCAGGCTCGGCTATCTCGGTGCTTACCCGATGTCTGGAAGCTGTGGGGGACTGGATGAGGGCTAATTGACTGCGACTGAATTCTGACAAGATGGAGGTGATGTTAGTGGGTAAGTCAGTGGAGATGATGGCTCCCTTGGTAGAAGGGGTCTGTCTCCCACTGACTTCCCAGGTATAGAACCTGGGGGTGCTTCTTGTTGCACAGCTCTGCCTGGATCTCCATGTGAAGGCTGTGGAAAGGAGTGCCTTCTGCCAATTACATCTGGTGCGGTGACTTCGGCCACTGGTTTCGGTTCCTGACCTGGCCACGATCATCCATGATTTTATTACCTCTCGGTTAGACTACTGTAATGCACTCTACGTGGGGCTACCTATGGTGATGGCTCGGAAGCTGCATCTGGTGCAGAATGCAGCGGCCTGGATGTTGGTGGGGCTGGGCCACTGGGAGCACATTATACCAGTGCTCTGAAGTCTGCACTGGTTGCCAATAGTCTTCCGGGATCGATTCAAAGTGTTGGTTTTGACCTATAAAGCCTTACACAGTCTGGGTCCTGCCTACTTGTGAGATTGCCTCACTCCCTGGGTTCTTGACAGGCCCCTGAGGTCATCCGGGGGTGCTATGTTGGAGGTCCCCCGGGTTTTCCCGGGGGGGTCACACAGGAATGGGCATTCTCGGTGGCCGTGTCTTTGGAACTCCCTCCTGGCAGGGACCTGTCCCTGTCCTAGCCCTGGACCTCCCAGCCTTTTGTATGAACTGTAAGAAATGGCTGTCCTGTCAGGCATTTGGTGAGGGAGAGGGGTAAGGGTTGGGAGGCGGGGGGCGGGGGGGGAGAGATTGTCTGGGGTGGGGTTTCTTTTTCTTTTTTATATATTTATTGATATTCCACTCTGTTTTATAAGATTTTATTAATATTGTATATTTTATTGATGTTGTCAGCCGCCCTGGGCTGCCTGTGGCAGGAGGGGTGGGGTATACAATTTTTTAAATAAAAAAATAAAATAAAATAAATAGTCCTATGACTTTAGACGTAAGAAAGACAAGCAAAACAGATCAATATCAGTCAGAATCATGACCCCATGTCCAGATGGCATAGGCCCAAAGTCCTGATTAAAGTTGAAACAGGTACCTGATTTGGTACCCATGGGTAATGCCTGCATTTTCGAATACCACTTCAGGTGTCCAAATAGGCATATGAATACCATTTGAGTACTGGAATACTGAAATTTTGGTTACCAATTTTTAAAGTAGCCCAAATTACCCCAAACCAAAATAATACCCCCAAATTTCCTGAAATTGGGGATAAAATCCCTATGAAATCAGTATTTTGGTATACTGGGGTGAAAACAGACATGACGCTAACTCCACTTTAACACCGCTTTAACATTTCTTATGTACACTGCAGGGCTGCCTAGGGCACCAATACAGCCCTGCAAGATGTATAAGAAATGTTAAAGCGGTGTTAAAGTGGAGTTAGCATCGTATCTGTTTTTACCCCTGGTTGCCAGTATTTCAGGTACCCAAGGAAAAACCATTTCTAGTATTGAAAAGTACCTGAAATATTGGGTTCAATTTGGGTACCAGAAACTCGACAGGTATACCAGTTTTGCAGGTACTCATTTCAGCTCCACTCCTGATCTCATAGTTTGGAAACCCCTGAACTAGTATCAGTCTCTAAGGAAAAAAAAAAAGGTGGGTTAAAGAGATCCACTCTGTGGGTGCCTCTACATGAGCTGCAGAGGGCTTGATTCCTGTGCGCCCTGTGGTGGGCAATCGCTGCCGCCACACTTCATGGCCAGCGGGGGAAATAGGACCGATGGTTGCCCCTCAACACAGGGCAGCCAGGCATGTAGGCAGCTGTTGGCTATCCCGCATGCCCCATGGCAGGCCAAGGTCACACTCATAGGAATGTGCAAACAGAACGGGGTTCAGTTGTTCGGACGTTCAGTCGTTCGGTTCGAAACCTGAGTTCAGGTTCGGTTGTTCAGTTTGGCGGAGTTCGGTTCAGCCGAACTTGGCCGAACATTCGAAAATAGCGCTATCGATACAAATACCAAATTTTAAGGGTTTTTTTGGTATCGGTATCATTTGGCCCTGAAACAACCCCTGGTCTCCGCCCCTGGTGCCAGGAAGTTTGCTCCTCAGCTGCCTCCCCCTTCCAGTCACATTTTTCCCACCCAAAGTCATGTTTTTCCCACTCCCGAACTCATCTGAACTCACCCAAACATGACCAAACTTTTCAGCCGTTTTCGAGTACAGTTCGGATGTTCGGTTCAGACATCCAAACAGACCGAGTTCGGTCAGAACTCCAAACATCCGAACTGCGTTCACACATCCCTAACCACTCATGGCTGAACCTACACAACCACCTCCCCCCGCCTGCCCACTATCCTGCCCCTGGCCATGATGTGGGCCATGCTAGTGCCCACCACTCCAGACTCTGCTGAACTTGCTGCACAGTGGGCAGATGGGGACCAGGCACATGAGTGGCAGTGCGCTACCTGCCACTGGAATACATAAACAGAAACACAATACCCATATCAGTTGTAGATATCATTCAGATATTTAGAGGGCTGTCTGAAAATGTGAAAAAAATATACAAAATTCATTATTCTTTCCAATTCTAATTTTGATCAACAAGACAATTCATTGAAGGCAATGGCATGGAAAACTCACAGACAAATCAAGAAGTAAAAGAAAAGGCTAAATCCTCTGAAGAAATTGTTTGCAATAGTTCGTCTAACTCTAGTTAGGAATTCACTTTCTTAGACTTGTGTTCTCGTTACTGTATGTTGCAACCCCTCAAAGGCAATTATATATTTTTAAAGAGATATTGGATAGTTATCAGAACTTTAAACAAGATTTCCAGAACATGTCCATCCATTGCCTTATTTATTAATGATACCCCCTCCTTTGATTTATATTGTATGCACCCAGCAAAGCAACTCAACATCTTCTGTAGAAAGAAAATGCCCCTGAATTTGTGGCGAGAGCAAGCTGTTTCACCTTCAACCTACCGATAGAGTTGACTGTGAGGTCATCAGTAATCAAAGAAAAACTGCAGCTGGGGTCTTGTGCTGGAAGAACAGTGCGACATTAAAAGGAATGAATTTGTGGTAATTAATGTCTTCTATACAGATCAAAAAAGAGCAACCATGAAAACTGGCTGCTTTTTGGTGATGATACAGACACTCCTCTCTTTTTCTGCAAATCAAAAATCTGATGTAAAATGGGTACAGTTTCAGAAGTAGGCTGTGTTATTTCCTTAGATGGTGTAAACTGACTTCAAGAGAGCTGCACTACAGCTGCAACTGGCCATCTGTCTGGTTGGGCACCTCATCAACTTTGGGGTGCATGACTTGTCCAACCGGTACCCGAACACGACCCGATGGGCTACCTGACTCCCTGGGTTGACTCACCTCACGCCAAGCTGCTGCTCCTCTGGTCCAGACTCCTGGATGCTCTCTACTTGCTGCTCCTTCCTGGCCAGTGTGCTGTTCAGCTGAGCACGGAACTTCTCCCCTCAGCCTTTTTTGAGTGGGGGGCAAGTGGGAGGGGGGACTGAGTGAGGAGATCTCTTCCTATCTGTGTGCAGTTTGCACTTCTCTAATGGGTCCCCCATTTCCAGGGGGACTCAAAATAGGGGAGTGTGCAACCATTAAGGGGGTGCACACAGATGGGAAGAGAACTCCTCACTCCCTCCCCTGCCCCGCTCAAAAAAAGCCAAGAGGGGAGGTTCCCTGCACATCTGAGTAGTGTGTGGGCTGGCGAGGAGCATCAAGGAAGGAGCAGCCAGGACCAGAAGAGCAGCAAGCAAGCCGTCAGGGGGCGTGAGTCATCCCGGAGAGCCGTGGGTGCCATTATTGGCATCCTGGGGTGTCCCAATTTGTTCTGAGTTGTCCTGGGGTGTCACACGTATACCCGTATTTTCAGGCACTGGGTCACCAATGGGGTGAGGGCTGGGTACCCTTTTGGGTGCCCACTGGGGGTCCCTGAAAATGCGGGTATTACCTTCCATGTAGCTAAAGTGCCACCCGCTGCAGCTCTAAGCTGTGCCAATTTGTGACAGAGGAAGTGCTAGCCTTGGTTATGCCAGATTTTACCCTCCCTCTTAAACCTGAACAAAACAGATTCTACTCAACAAAGATGGCCACGGTCAATCAAGGTAGATAGCCCTCTGGACTGTCTACCCTGTGCAACTAGGGTGGGGTGTGATAAGCAGCTGTTGGCCCTTTAAGGTTAGCCTGTCCCATAACTCTTCACTCCACCTTCTTTTTGGTTTGTAATACTAACAGACCTAGAACTCGAGGCAATCTGCCATTGTCTACAAGCAGGAAAGGAGCTTTTGCCAAGCAAGCTCACACTGAGAGCTGTTCATGGTGTTTAGTCCTTTATTTAGATTCATATCTCACCCTTTCCTGACAGCTCAGGGTAGCCAACATCAAAAAAGAAATACTTATAAAATATAAAGATAAAATCCATAAAGCCACACAGAAAAATACACAGAAAATACATCCTGAATCCTAACCCTGTCAGTTGAATGCTTGACCAAAAAAACAAACAAACAAACAAACAAACAAACTAAAATGTTGCTCAGGCAAGAGCTTTGGTAAACTTTCAAGGGAAGGGTGCTCCAAATTTATGAGAACACCTCTTACATCTCATTGCCTCTCAGGGGATGAGAATGCTTCTCTTTGCACCCTTACCCTGTAGATGTGTTGCAATGATGGAACCTGAAAGAGAGCATGAGGAGGGAGGTAGTCCTTTAGGTGGTCCTTGATGGACATAACTAAGGGAGGTCGCTCTATTATAGAGGAGGAGTTAATTCCTCCAGACCATATTGAAGCCAGGGCTAAGAGAATGCTGGAAAGAGAGTGCTGTGCAGGACTGGGAGTTCAGGAATTGCTAATGCTTCCAGTTTGTGCAGAGAGTCATTCCCTCAGTGTGGGGAGGTGAAGAAGAAGACTTCCTTCCTCCTCAGTATGTACACAGCAGTCTGTCGCAGCCCCACTGACACGAGCTTCTCACTGCCCCAACATAAAAACAAGGAGGAGAGTTGATGGTAGGTGGGGGCAATGGGTAATGAGGAGGAACAGCCTTCACGTGCCCTATTACCAGTTTCCACATAAATGGTGAAGCCTCATCCATCACACCTTGGATGGGGCTGTTGCATGGGGCCTCAAGAATTGCTGTGTTTCCACTAAAGTTGGCAGGAATCTTGGGCCAACTGTCATTGGCTACAATCCCAAAGCCACTCCATGCAGGATCTGCGCAGGTCCCACATGGGTTCTGTGCAGATCCCATGTGGAGTACTGGAGGTGCCTAGAAGAACCCATACACTCAGGTCAGTCAGTGTATTTGCACACATCTGCCTAGCTCCAGCCTCTGACTCTTGAGTGCTGCATAATGCTCCAAGGTATTAATGGTATAACAAGGCACATACTTTAAGTACCCAGAGTTTTGTTGTTGTTCTTACAGAAAAGCAGGACCAGGTGGGTTACCTCCTGAGGATATTTCCACTGGCCAAATAAGAACAAGCCCCACCCCCCTCGGCTACTAAGCTCTGCCCCTCAAGGGCTTACGTACGTGCACATGCACACCTCCCCACATTCCATGCATATAAAGATGAACAGACACTCTCCTGTTTTACACTCCACTTAGTGGGTGTTTTTAGTCAGACAGGAAGCCTTCTGGAGCTTGGAGCTCCTCAGGGGCCCCACCCCCATGGCTACTCCACATGGGTCCACATCAGACAGACTGGCAGTGTTCTTGGGTTGTGGCCCACCTGTGTGGTCCCCCACCCCATAGAGTTGTGGGCACTCACCCAATGTTCTAGGCATGCACCCCCCTGACTCCATGATGCTGAATAGGGCAATGAACAGACAGGGAAAGAGCTGCACCCCGGGTTCCCCCAACAGATGGGCAGCAGTGCAGCATTCAGCTGTTGCCCTGGGTTTGACCGGCCTTCTCTGCACAGTGTGTTCCTCTATGTTATGGGCTGTGCTGGGCTGTGCTGCCTTGGTGCACATCTGGTGGGTGACATTTAGATGGACTGGTCAACCCAGGAGTGATGGGGCATCCATGGGCACCCACATAGATGCCATCCATCTCTTTATACCCAGTTTCTTGTCATCATCCATCATCTCCTCATTGTCCTATAAAGTGTTTTTCCTGGGTGGTGGCAGGAAAAGAGGTGCCTGAAGATTAAATAACAGGCTTTTTCTCTCTCTGTCTCTCTAGAAAGAGGGATGCGATTGGCAGTGGAAGGGACTCAGCACCAAAAGGACTATCCCTCCTATATAGGGACTGCTGGGATGTGTGCCTAAGTATGGCTTGGCATCCTCATGTCCTTTAATCTGGCCCTGTGGTGCCTGCGTCACATTCACAAATGCCTCCTGGAAAACTGAACAAATTGAAATGAGATACAGAGCCAAAGTTGTCTGAAAATTGGGACCTCAGTTGTTGAAACAGTTTTTTTTAAAAACAAACCTAATGAACTGCAATGGGAAAGAAAAGAAATTGCCTGTAAAAGGTCTTACTGACCTCTTCACAGGGATGAAAACAAAAGGAAAAGGGAAATGTATTGTCCTCAGGAGGGGCTTTTTGAATGATTAGTAACATTAGTGGAAAAGGAACAAAGTTGATCATCTTCAGGATTTTCTTTCTAATGCTACTTCACTCCAGATAACAGAAACATCTGTGAAATGCACAAAAGGTGTTAAATATGTTTTTTAATCAAATAATAATAGTAAAAATAAAAGCAATGTGGGGAAGAAAATCAAGAGATGAATGATTTTTTTCCAGTAGAATATTTCATTCTGCAGCCATCTGGGCTAAATTTCTCATCCGTTCCCTCGAATTACCTGCATTAATAATTGGGATTTCAAAGGGAGACTGTGCATAAAAGCTCTGTGTCACTGTGATTAGCTTAGCTTTTATGCTTCCAAAGTTCTGTTGTGTGTTTTTTTTCCCCCTGGGTAAAATGCTAATGTTAACGAAACTGCTAATACCAGCAAAGGGTTGCAAAAAGCAGGGGGGGACTGGGAAGTTCGGAATGTCTGGACAGATGCTGTTGTAGAGTTCAACTTAAATCACTGTAAGGCCAATATATTTTATGCCTATAATTGCCGCTAAAAGTTCAGCGTGGCATTTTGCTGATGTGCCTAAAATAGTCTTCCTGGGTGCTGTTAGACTTGATTTGACAGTAGTTAAGGTATAAGGGGCAATGATCCAGCAGAATGCCTGTCCAAGTCATTTTGATAAGTGAACTGCCTGTGCGGAAAGTCCTTAATTGCTCCGATATTCTTCAATTGTTCCTGTTAGCAGGGTCTTTGAAAAAGGTCATTAATCAATCACCAGGAATGTGAAGGTTTTATGCTTTGCTTGCTTAACAAAACATCTTTAAGGAAGTACGGCCTTCTTAATTTCTTATTAACTGATTTTAGTGTTCCCATTCCTGATAACAAATTTGGAGTATGAATCATTCAATGTCTCTATTAGTGGGAAGGAGCCTAGTTAGCACTGTGCTTTTTCCACATGTCTGTAGAAGGAAGTTCTTGGCTTACCGCTAGAAGCTAATGCCCTTATTTAGATACAGCGGAGGACAGTAAGTGAGCCAGCCACAACCTTCACAACTGGAGCTGAAATGTATGCACAAAAATGAGCATACCCATCCAAATTCTGGTGCCGGAATCAACTCAAAAATATCAGCACTGACTGGTATCTGGTTTCAATCCAATTCGGATGCCTGATGTCCCAGAATATCCTGGAATGTCAACTTTCAGTCGCAGAATATCAATTTCCAGTTGCAGAATATTGACTTCAGGTCCCAATTTATTTGTTTTCAATTGAATTTTTCCATTTCCCATCCAGATTTACCAATCGCTAACCAGAAAATAAAAAAAATTAGTACAGAAAATTATGGATTTTTCAGGTACCCAATCTGTGATCAGGTAGCCTATTGAGTACATGAGACTGTACTAAAAAATGCAGGTGTTATCCGTGGGTAGTGAATGAGCTACATGTTCCAGCTGTACTCAAAACAGTCCCACCTTCGGTGAGTAACCCAGTTTTGAGGAAAATGCCATGGTCCCACCTAAGGTGAGTAAGGCCCCCTTTTGGAACAGAGCACCAGACCACCCCTGCACTCTAGCAATCACTGGCAGATTCCACACATGTATACACCAAAGTAAATGAGTGTGTGTTTGAGAGAATGAATGTGTGTATGTGTGGGAGTGAGTGTGTGCACGCATGTGAGTACATGTATGTGGGGGGGGGGAGTGAATGTGTTTGAATGCATGAGGGGCGGGGCTTATTGGATGATGGAGCTGGGATTAAGTCATTGAATCCTTCTTTGACCGACTGAAATGTTGGGAGATATGCAACCATGACTAACCCTGGGTAGGGATGGAATTGTCTTACAAAGCATGAACCAGGAGCTCCAAATTTTAAGACCCAAGCCAGTTGCTGTTACATGATGTCGATTTTTGTTAGGGATATGTGAACACTGGGGGGTTCGGTGTTCGGCCCTTTCAGGGTTCGGGCCCCCCGAAACCATTTGGGGTTGGGCTCTTTGGCCCGAACCTTCCTCCTCCAGGCTGCATGGGTGGAAGGAATGCCGGGACTCACCTTTCTCCCCCCCCCCGCCCAGCCTGCTAATTTTGTTTTTAACCCCCCCACCCCCACCCCAGGGATCGACCTACTTGGTGGTGCTGGGGCTCTGGCGTTCGGTCCGGAGGCAGCAGCGGTGGCAGGCCATAACAACTCATAGAGGACTGGTTTAGTAGCACTACATCTTCCCCACTGCTTGTAGGCCAGAGATATGGAACCATTGGCTTATGGGCCAAACCTGGTCTGTGGCTCATTTGTTTGTTTTTTTGGTTTTTTTTGTGGCCCTTTTCCAATTCCCAGATCTGGCATGTGTGCTCATTATTTAACCTCAGGCAATGAAAGGGGAAGATGGGAGAAATGAGGCTCAAGACCAAGGGATGGATCCATGCATGGATCCATGATCTATATCCAATCCTTCCTTCCCCCATCCTTAAAACACCGCTAAAACACCCCCAGCTAGAGCTGAAATGAGTATCCATAAAAATTGGGTATACTTGACCAATTTCTGGTACCCGAATTGACCCAACAACCGTGAGTACTGGTTGGTACCCAATTGCAACCCAATCAAGGTAGCTGATGTCCCAGAATGTGGTTGACTTCTGGACCCAGAATGTTGATTTCTGGTACTGTGTTTTTTTAATTTCAACACCTATTTTTTAATTATCTGTCCTGGAAAGTCGACTTCTGATCCCAGGTTTTTTAATTTCCATTCCGATTTTCAATTTCCCATCCTGATATATAGCCCGGTAATCAGAAACGCAAAATTGGTACCAAAAGCTACAAGTTTCCATACCCGAGCTGCTTGTTGAGTGCCCAAAATGGTACTAAAAATGCAGGTATTACCCACAGGTACTGATTTAAGTACCCATTTCAGCTCTACCAACATCCCCATGAATAATACTTGTAATTTCTGTGTTACCAACTTTCTATTTTTCTGATTTACCAATTTCTGTTATACCAATTTATCATTTCCGGTTTACCATTTCTGGTAACTTGCTTGGTTACTCTGTTTCAGACAATCACTTAAAATGTGCACAGTCACCCACCCTCCACCCTCTCCCTCCTTTGAATACATGAGAGCACTGGCCTCCATTTTTTTTAGCAGGTTGTGTTAGAAGTAAAGATATATACTGTGACTTGGGTAAAGGTAAATAATGTGCAGGGGAATATAGATGGAAAAACAAAAATGTACAGAAATGTACATATGTACCTCAGTAATGTGGTCATGACAGTACTAGGTAATGTGGCAACGGTAACTCAGTAATGTGGTAACTCAAGTATCTCATTAGTACTGTATACTTGACAATACCAAGTTAGTTGAATTACTGAGATGCCAACAACAGGTTTATCAGTTTGTGTGGGTACCTGTTTCCACTCTAGGATCAGGGGGCTTCCTCCTGTGGGTTACTAAGGATATTATTGGCTGATAAAGTAGCCAGGGAACATGAAACAATAGATCATGACAGTTTTATCTAGCCACTGTTCCCCTTGATATATAGAGCATGCTCTAAAAACCCACTGGAAATCATGGGAGTCGCTTTCATTGACTTCACTGGCCATTGGAACAGGGCTACTTTAGGGACATGAGAGAAATAAGAAGCTAACCCGCTGATTGCATGACTGAAAGGTCCCTGATTAGGCAGGTTACCCTGCTCAGGACATAGCAAAGCAGCTGGACCTTGAGGTTATACTCTGAGCGTAGGTCTGAATATGTCCCTTTTTTATGAAGTGCTGCTATATGTTTCCTATGATACCAAGGTTGCCATGGTAACAATGGATTTGTTTTATTGAGCAGCAGAAAGAATTCAATAAACATGATGTATGAATCCTGCATAATTTGTTAGCACTTAAAATCCTGCGGCCTTAGACCTGCATTATTCCAAATATAAACTCTTTGCTGAGAGTGGAGGGGGGCAAGAGTGGGGAGCACCCTTTACAAAATACTTAAATACATAATATTTAAATTTCGGTACTTTCTGGTTTGGGAAATGCTTGTTTTAGGGTCTATCTGTCATTGGGAACATTTTCCTGCTCACAGCACTGGGGTTTCTAAATTGGAGGCATTCCCCAGGGTTTGGGAAAGAGAGGGATGGGAAAGATTAACCCTTGCCTTTCCATTTTGATTCCTCATTCTTTACTTCCTAGCAAACATGATTCATCCTGGCCAGCTATCGCACAGTCTCTAAGCTTCCCTTTTGAGGGAGGGTTGTTCTATGGGTGGTTGCCCAACAGCTCCAGGCTCATTTCAATGCGGTCAGCTTCCTGGATCCTTTTTCAGTCTGACTTTCATCCTCGGTATGGCATGGAGACTGCACTTGTGGCCTTGGTTGATGATCTGCACCTGGAGATTGTCAAGGGAAAGTGTACCCTCTTGATCTTTTTCGATCTTTCAGTAGCCTTTGACACTGTTGATTATGAGGTGTTGTTGACACGACTGCAGGACCTGGTGGTGGGTGCGTGGGACTGCTCTTGAGTGGTGCTATTTATTCCTTTTGGGGTGGTCCCAGTGGTTGGTGATGAATGTTAAGAACATAAGAAGTGTCATACTGGGTCATACCAATGGTCCATGGAGCCCAGCATCCTGCCTCCAACAGTGGCTAGTCATGGAGGCCTGGGAGAAGCACCCAACAGGTCACCATGCTATCCATTCCCTGTGGGTCATCCCAAGGCTCCTGACAGTAAAGGGTTTTGTTCCCCAATCCTATCTGGCTAAAAGCTGCTAATGGAATGATCTTCCAGAAACTTGTCAAAACCTCTTTTAAACTCAGTTATACTGGTGGCCTTGACCACCTTCCCTGGCAGTAAATTCCACAACCTAAT
>QEPC01009833.1:241149-255088 GCA_003113815.1 Sphenodon punctatus | reverse complement strand
GTTAGCGATTGACATTTTTGTTTTATTAAACCTGTTTTCTTTTTACTAGTTCTGCCTTAATGGTTGTTTTTGATACAAGGATAAAGAATTATTGCAAGCCCAGAGATGCGAAAGATATAATTCGCACTATGGAAGTGATTGTAAAACGGACAAAGTTTATATAGCTAAAGTTTGACTGAATAAGGTTGTTCTATTAAGCTGGTCTCATAGGATGACCTTCTTTACCTGTGTGTTATGTATATTACATGTTTTGCTTGTATGTATTCTAATTTTAAATGGCAATGGCGAAAGCTAATTTGCCAAATAAACTACTACTACTACCCACACCTTACTCTTCTGGCCAGCTTAGTTCATTCAAGTCAGGATCCTGGAGAGCTCCAAGGGTATAACTGTGCTTTCCTACAGCTCTATTCCCTCTACTAGCTAGGGGCTGACTGACTTAGTCTGCAGATTCCAGGCTCTTATAGTTCCTGGGGTGGGTGGGACTAAAGCCCAGGCTCCTATCCCTTAAAAGGGGCCAGTGCCCAACGGGTTACAGTACAATATGCCCCATGTTTAGAACTGTACTAATACCAGGTGTGTCCACAGGTGGCAGATGGTGGAACAGCTCCAATGTAAAGGATGTCTGCAAAGCAAGTAGTGAATAAGCAGTTGAAGGTATGGTGGAGGTGGCTGCCTGAGTGGCACCCCTATCTCCAGGAAGTCACCATAAAACCCTCTGATGGTGCTGTGACATGGTTATTGCAGGCTGCCATCAAATTAGCCTGTTGCCCCCACTGTCTTGTGGATTAAACTCAGGGTAGATGAAGGTTAAGGGAGTTCAGCCTGTCAGAAAACTGGAGTGGGGTCCCATTACAGAGGTTTATGGATTTTCCAGCAGCTTCTGCAATGATGTCAGCTCCAGATGAATTGGCAATTGCCTCTCCTTTAGATTCAGACCGCAAAGCTGAGAGAGGGACTCAGATGCTGAACAAGTTTGAGTATCCATATCACTGGCCAGGCTTGCATGAAAAGGATACTTCATCTGTGCTTTAAATCCAGGATGGGGAATCTCAATCCTGGAGGCCAATACAAGCCATGGTAAGTTTTTATCTGGCCCCTTTCCAGTTTCTGGATCTGGCCTCCGGATCCAGTTCATACCCCCAAGCCCTGAAAAACTGAGATCAGGGTAAGGGAAGATGTTTTTAAATGAGCAATGTTGGAAAGTGGGGGTGGGGGTGGGAGATCAATGACCACTGAGTGGCACAGCTGCAGAGCAGCCACTCAGGTGGAGTGTATGGGGAGGGATTCTAAAGGGCAGCCATTTCGCACTCCCCCTGTCACGGACCAAGGGGGAAATGGAAGCATGCCAGGTTAGGCTTTGAAATGGACCTGTCCCAGGTGTGAGCACTGGGGAACCGGGCTCCCCAAAGCTCGTAGCCAGATCCTGTGACTTTAAAAGTTATGTCTCCCTCCCCCCCCCCTCACACACACAAAGTGCCTCTGAGGAGGGGATCTGTCTGCTGGAGTGGGTGGCCACCCTAGTTCATATGGTCAGGTAGGAGGGGCCCACGGTCTGGGGCCCACGGTCTGGGACCCTCCTATCTGAGTGACCACCTCGCTCTCCGGGCCCTGGAGCGACCCCTGTGATCTGCCAGGGGCGCCTTCCTGGAGGTCCTCCGGATGAACTGGGGGGCCACGATGGATGGGAATTCTTGGTGGTCGCAGTGGAACTCCCTCCCAGAGGAAGCTCAGCTGGCTCCCAGCCTGTTGGCCTTTCTTCAGGCATGTAAGACCTGGCTGTTTGTTTGGGCTTTTGGTGGAGAGGGGGTAAGGGGGTGGGGTGGGGTATGAATATTTGCCAGGGGCTTTTACCTCTTTTATAGTTTGTTTTATATTGTTTATGTAATCCCTTTTTATATTATGGATTATTTTAATTGTTTTAATTGTATTTGTGAGCTGCCCTGAGCTGCCATTTGGCTAGAGGGAGCAAGATATAAGTTAATTAATTAATTAATTAATTAATTAATTAAGGGCAGGGGATGCATGCACAGCTATTGCCGTGCACATTTTTGGCTTGCCCCGCATGGCGCCCTTCAGATTTCTTGGCAGTGCTCTGTGCGTGGTCACGAGTGGGTGCTGGGTGGCTCATGGGAGCGCGCATCTCCCCTCTTCACCTTCAGACAGGCAGTCCTATGAATGGCTCCTGGATGACCATGCGTAGTAGGATCTCGTTTAAAAACACCCAGCGTAGAGATGAAAGCATGCCTATGAGGAACGTGTTGTCTACTCCCTTTGCCTGGACCTCCTCTCCGCCAACTCCTCCCTGGACCCTCTCCAATCCGGCTTCCGCCCCCTCCACTTTACTGAAACTGCCCTGGCCAAGATCACCAATGATCTATTTGTCGCTAAATCTAAGCGCCTCTACTCTATTCTTGTCCTCCTTGACCTCTCTGCTGCCTTTGACACTGTCGACTACTTGCTTCTATTGGACTCGCTTTACTTTTTGGGCTTCTGTGACTCTGTCCTTGACTGGTTCTCCTCCTACCTCTCTGACCGCTCCTTTAAAGTCTCGTTCCCCGAGTCAAACTCCTCCTCCCTCCCCCTTTTGGTCGGGGTCCCCCAAGGCTCTGTCCTTGGCCCTCTCCTCTTCTCTATTTACACCCTGTCCCTTGGCAAAATTATTGCCTCCCACGGATTCCAATATCATCTCTACGCTGATGACACCCAACTCTATCTTTCTACCCCCTCTCTCTCCTCTTCTGTCCACTCACGCCTCGTCAACTGCCTCTCTGATATCTCCGCCTGGATGTCCCGACGTCAACTCAAGCTCAACATGGCCAAGACCGAACTCCTCATTTTTCCTCCCTCCTCTTCCTCTCCCTCTAACCTGCCCATCTGCATCGATGAAGACACCATCCATCCTGTTCTCCAAGTCCATAGCTTGGGCTTCATCTTTGACACGCACCTCTCTTTTAAACCTTACATTGACTCTGTTGCCAAATCCTGCTAATTCACCCTCCATAACATTGCTCAGATCCGGCCCTTTCTGTCTACCTCCTCGGTCAAAACCCTTGTTCATGCCATGGCTATCTCTCGCCTCGATTACTGCAACCTCCTCCTTGCTGGCCTCCCTCACTCTCACCTGTCCCCCCTTATTGCAATCCAAAACTCTGCTGCCAAGGTCATTCACTCTGCCCTCGCTTCGACCATGTGCAGCCTCTCCTCTTCTCTCTTCACTGGCTCCCCCTTCCTGAACGTATCCTGTTTAAACTCCTGGCATTCACGTTCAAAACACTCCATGACCAAGCTCCTCCGTACCTCTCGGACCTAATCTCCCTACGCACTCCTGCATGCGCTCTCCTCTCCTTCTCTGTCCCCTCCCTCACTCTGCCTCATTTTGCCTGCTCACCTAACCACCTTCGACCCTTCTCCCTCGCTGCCCCCCATACCTGGAACTCCCTCCCTACCCCATTCCGCCTTGCCCCCACTCTCCGCTCCTTCAAATCCCTCCTCAAGACCCACTTTTTCCTCACCGCCTTTCCTATTGCCTGCTAGTCGTTCCCCATATACTTACTGTCTGCCCTCCTCTGCAGACTGCTGCAACCAACCTGATTGTAACCAAGCCAAGCACACGCACCTGATACTTCGCATCCACCTGAATGTTTGTTTGTCTTCTCCCCACTCTCTCCCACTGTCCCCTCTCCTTGTCTCCCCCTCCTTGTGTTTTAGATTGTAAGCCACAGGCAGGGACCGTGTCTATTTCTATGTTCTGTACAGTGCCAGGCACATGGCTGGCGCTATATAAATGTTTATAATAATAATAATAATTAATAATTAATAACAACAACATGGTACAGATCCTTGAGCTGGACCGTCCTTTTCCTGAGCACTCTCCTTAAGTATCCCTGCCTCCAAATGCTATGCTGGCCCCGGAGCTGACGTTAATTTTCAAAGTGGCACCTGGGACGGAAAATGTTCCCCGCCCCTATTTGAAATGTACTCTAGGGAAACCCATGGAGCTCAAAAGTTGCCGCAAATTTCTGTTGACTCCTGAAGACAAAAGGATGCTTCCTACCATTTGGCTCACCTAGTAAAGTCTGTTTTAAAATCTGGCCCACCCCAAAAAGTAACGGAGTTATGCTGCCCTATTGAGTGGTGCGATACCCAACTCAGCAACATCCACCTGACAGCATGGCTGTGAATCCAGCCTACTTACTGGGGATTAGTCCACCTGTGACCTTTGCTATACTCATTTAAAGGGTAAATAGCACACTGCCATTTCAAGCGCTGTCAATCCTCCAGGCTCTTTCCACAGCGCTAATTTAGAAAGGCCCAAGGTGTTAGGAAGGTTGTAGGGATTAAACGGTGAGTAAATAAGTATAGAAAGCCCATCTTGGGGATACAGCTCACAACTCTCTTTATGCTCCTGTGTTCTTATTTTGCCAAGTTTTCTAATTCTGAATTGCTCTCCATATCCCAAAGCTACCAATTGCTGCATCTCCAATTTAGGGGTAGAATGCATAATCCATTCACCCTGCTGTACTTTAATTTTCTCCCTTTCCTTTCTTTCCCCCTCTCTTTCTGTCTCGCTCCCAACCCCTCTTAACAAAATTTTTGTCTCCCAAGCTGTGAAAGAGTAAAATGTCTTCCACTGGATTAAAAAAATAAAAATAAATAAAAAATAAATTTCTATAGATTTCTACAACAATCCACAGAAAGACAAGCAAGTGCTACATGCAGAGAGCATTTATACCAACAACAAATGTTGGTGAGCTCATGCAAATTGCTGCACAGTTCCCCAAACAATTTTACTTGCTTCTTTTTTTCCCCAGCTGAGGCACCCAAGTGGGAAATGTCTCTGCTTGGTAATAACATAAATAGAGTAAGTTGCCTTTTAGCCAATTTCCGCTTACCGAATTCCATTAAATACATTCTATAGTAGCCTTTACTTAACTATTCATGTAGATGACAGATAGTCTTCTCAGCCAAGAACTTTGCTGACCTTCATGACCACGCAACTTCCAGGTCATAGACTCTACAATAGAGCATTTTATTTAAATGCTTTCCTGAAACACCTATACACTTAATAGGCTTTTTATTTTTTCCTCTTTGTTTGAAACACACACACACACACACACACACACACACACACACACACACACACACAGAGGGCCCACTATAGTTGTTACAGGGCTGCAGTGTTGCCCTGTGGGTGCCCTGTAATATGTATAGTGGGTGGGAGATAGGTGGGTAGTGGGTGAAGAGTGTTTTTTGTGAAAATTCCCAAAGAGACACACTCAAGCCCTTTTTCCTAAATATGCAGGTTAAGACTCATGCTGCATCTCTGAGGGGAAAAGAAAGAAAACTTTAAAAGGTAGATTATTTTCAAACCACCTCTCTATTGCTTTCTGCTCAATCATCCTGCTAGGTTCAGAGAGAGGTGCCTGAATGCCATAGTGTTTTGGGATATGAATTCAATTTTCCTTTAGGGTCTCATTTAGGTCTAATAGAAATGACCCTAATTCAAAGTCCCTGGAGTAGGAAGAAGGGGGATGTTGACCCTGTCATCAGTTCTGATTAAATTTAAGAGAACACGAAACAAGGAGGTATAAATCAGATGTGGGTGTTTGCTTTAGCAATTGTATTGGTACGAGTGAAAGCATAAGGAGAGAAGAGCTAGCAAAGAGAGTGAACAGAATATTTTGCAGTGCAAGAGCTTTCACGTAAAAGACTTTACTCTCACCTGGGGCTTGAAAGGACTATTCGGTGCAAATACCAATTCTACTAATCCAGTATATCTGTATCCATTCTGAAGTGACATTTGCTTCCTGCTTTCTTTGCAGTTCTGAGTATTCAATTCAATATTTTTGTGCCCAGTTTATTGGTTATTTTGGTTGCTTTATTATTTTATGTTTGATATTTCAGTTTTCAGTACATCATTCAGCTGTCTAAGTATATGAAATACCAAATATTGAAATATCAAAACGATGCCAAGCATGAATTACCAAAGAAATTCCAAAATACTGGGGCTGAAATGAAGATCCAAAAATGGGGAAACTCATCAAATGTCCCCACCCCAACTAAAAATGGCTCTTCTGACAATAACCAATATTTGTTTACCCCTTTTATCTGTTTTTATTATTGGGTTGGGTTTTTTGGTTTGGGATGGGGGAGGGTTCCGACATTTTGGTATTTCACATCTGTCATTCCAGCAATATTAGCACTACTGCACATGCATGATTGCAGAAAAGAATGTAACCAACCAAAATCACTGAAAAACTCTCATGGCCAAATAAAAAAAAAAAAAACGAACCTGAGACGGAATATCGCAAAACTCCAGATATTCAGTTCCCTGTTTCAATCATGGATATTGCCTGGGTATTTAAAGGGCTACCAAAAATGCAAAGGCCACCAACAAATAATAAACACACTACCCATGTCAACTGTACCAAAACAAATAAATGAAGTTGGGGATTTCACAAGGGTGAACAAGATCAATTCAGTTATTCATTTGCAGGAACAAATATGTGGATAATCTTTATGATAATGAAATATCAAATTTGTTTGATCTCTACTTTCACCCAGAAGAGGTGTTGATGTGATGAATCTCTAATGCAATATAAATTAGGGGTGTGCACCAGACCCTCATGTCGTTTTTGTTTTTTGTTTTCGTTATTCAAAAATGTCATTTTCGTTATTGTTATTAACGACAATGTTGTCTTCATTTTGGTTATCATTATATTGTTTCTGTTATCATTTTGGTATCGTTTTTGATAGCATTTTTGTTATCTGTATCAATATCGGTTTTGTTATAGGTATCGATATTTGTTATAGTTATTGATATCGGTACCATTTCAAACAAAGATTTTATTTTTGGTATCTATCATTATTGATTACTGTGCATAACTAATATTTATCTAAATCTAAGGGAGACAGGAAAGGAAAATGATCTATTATCTAATCAATTATCTATATAACTATTCTGATCTAATCTACATGTCTATAATATATATATATATATATCTAATCTATACTACCTATCTCTATATAATGTACAGGGGGGAGAAGGGCAGGGAAAGGGAGAAGGTAAAATGTAGGATATGAGGAAGGAAAGGTATTGGTGAAAATACATATTAAGCTCCATAAGTAAGCTGTGCTAAAACTTTTGTTTTATTTATTTAATATTATTTAAATATATAAATATATTTATATAAATATATAGTTACTATAAATATAATTTATACTTACCTATGTTTGAATATATCCTGTGTTATATGGTGTCAATTAAGATGCCTGGATGATGGTAGGGATTTAAATATTTAAATTAAATAGCTAAACTTAATTGTAGGTCTGCCCATGGAATAAGTAAGGGGCAGAGGTTGTTTGGATATAGCAGTATCATAATATTGAGTTAGTTGTATTATTGTTTAGCGGGGTGAGCATGTATCTTATATAATAGTATATTTTGACACTGTATAATTGGCACATTGTGTTACAATATTGTATAATATGTATCATTGTTATTTGTTAACTCTTGGCTATGGTGAAAGCCCATGCCGTAATAAACTAAACTAAATGAATAAATAAATAATTGAATAAATAAATAAAATAATACAATGAGGGCTAGGGAGGATTTTTTATGTGCAAGCACCACAATTCTGTAAATGCAACCTGACAAGCAGAGCTCTCACACAACGGAGAGAAAAAACCTGTCCCTCCCATTATAAAGGGTTGCAGTGCCCTTCTCCAGAGCCCCTTTGATTGGTTGTTTACATCCATCATGAGAGACCTGTTCCTTCCAACATAAATAAGGAAGCCTTGATGGATCATAACAGCGTAGTTTGTTTCAGTAAAAGAAGGCCTTCAAATTAGCCAGCATGCGCACAGGTTTCTGCATGTAAAAATGATATTGGAGTACAAACAGAAACTCTGAAGACTGCTCTGATCATCCTATCCTATTCTGGACTATTTCTATATCTTTAATTTGATGGAAGAAACAGATCTCAGCTCCATAAGTAAGCTGTGCTAAAACTTTTGTTTTAAATGTCTTGATCACAGGAGATAGTGTAGCGCAATACGTAACCTATACAGCCTCAGAATACCAGTTGAATCACTGATACCTTTCTTTCCCTGATTTTGCAGATGTTTTGCCCATGAAATATTAGCAGAAAAAAGAATTCCTGGATATGTATATTGTGAGACTTGTCATAGGTGGTGTTGACCAAATCTCCAGGTGTATTTTACTTTATAATGCCCAAACAGACAACTTGAGACTTTTGCATATTGCATATTGTGTATTGTATTTACTGGACATTTTTACACACACGTTAAAGTTCTGAATTTTTCAATCTTCTGGTTTACAAATCCACAAGTAAGTTCTTGATTCATTTTTCACACACACACACACACTGCCCTGAGGCAGTTCCTGGATGCATTCTTCACACAAACACTGTCCTGAGGCAGTCTAAAGTAGCCACAGCTGTAGACGTGACAGGCTGCCATGGAAACCAAGTGACTACAGCTGCCTGGAGCAAAGCAGTTTACGAGGAGAACTTTTTACACACAAAAGTTCTGGGAGAAGTTCTACGCAGAAGTTCAAAGATCCAGACGTTTAAGATCTGGGTGAGTGATTTAAACACACAGAAAGTTCAGGATGTAGCAGCAAACATGTAGGAGAAATGTGTGTGTAAAAACACCAATGTCATCTTGTTGTGTTAACAGTAAAATTGCAGTTGGTTTAGAATATTCTGCAAGTCTTTTTTGGTTTGTCAGAGAAGGCGTACATCATCTGCATACATCAAGCAAGTCACTGGCCTGCTACAAATCATTGACAGTATTTGGACAGTCTTATTGACTGTTTCAACCAGATCATTTATAAAGAGATTAAATAATAATGGGGCCAGCAAACAGCCCTGACACACCCCTGATTTTATTGGGGGGGGGAATCTGAGAGGTTGCCCTCAAAGTCCAGTCTTATTGCAGCTCTCATATCTTTATGTAGCATAATAATTAGCTCCAATAGGCTGCGATGGATACCCATGGCTGCCAGTTTTCCCCAAAGTATGAATCTGTCTACTGCATCAAAGGCTTTTGAAAAGTCTATGAAAGCAACGAACAGTTGTCCCCCTCTTACTGATGTATATTTATCGATTAGATGTGTCAGTGAAAAGCAGTGGTCAGCCACTGAATGACCTTGCCTGAAACCTGCTTGTTCCTCAACTATATTGTACTGACTCATCTCACTTGTGAGGCTGCTGTACCCTTGAACATTGCCTGAATGATAAACAACTCTACGGCAAGCAAGACAACTTTCTAAATACCCCTTATAAGTTTAAAGTCAGTCTTATCGGAGAAAAGTGGGTCCTATTGGAGAAAATGAAAGTGGTTACCTATTGTTACCATGGATGTCCACACTAGTGCCCTGGGACACCATAACGCCGCAAGAGCCTGTTCAATGCAACTCAAGATAACAAATGTTGTTATAAAAAAGGGTAATAATGTGACCACTGCTGAGAGTGATGGAATATCACTGTTGCACTCTCAACTGAGAGATGATGGTGATTTCTTGACTAGAGGAAAAATAGATCATCCACATTATAGAAAACTGGCAGTGTTAGGACTGGAATAGTAGTTCCTCTTCACAAAGGAGTACTGGATTGGGGTTAATAATATTGATATAAACACATCTGACTATAACCAATCTATTACTCTTAAGTCTAGTTTAGAGGATAGTTTTCTGATGTTCTTAGAAAAATTTCAGTCAGTTTGTGAAGAAGGGGAGAGGTCTAAGCTGGATGGTACTCCAAGGATGTGTTCCTTCAATACTGATGTTCAAGGTAACATTATTCAACTACATGAGAAAATAGAGGGGTTATCACATGGGTTGAACCAAGTAAAATCTGTTAGAAAACAAGATGGTGGGATTAAAATTTATATGTGTTGAGATTAAAGAGCTACTGGGGAAGCACCACTCTGGGGATGTCAAAGGAAAAAGTCGTTCAGGGAACATGAATGCGAATATAGGAGGATGATCTCCCCTGGAGATAGAGTTGTCAACTATAGACAGCTGCAGGGGCTCTGATGCTCACCTATTACAAATTGCAGGAGCAGAGAACAATGAGGATATGGTCACAAACAGATGAAGAGTAGGGCTAGGGAAAGGAAATCCTCTCTGGATCCTGCGATGGCCCCTCTAGACAGACACAGGCATTTATCTATACTGTCTTCACAGAAATTTGTGATGGACAAAGAACAGCAGCTTTGCAACCAGAATTTGATTATTTATGATTTTGAAGCAGTAGTAGATGAAACTCATGCTGTATTGAGGAAGCAAATTTTAGATTTCTTTGTATGGAAGTTTGACATGCCTTATAAACAGTTGCAGAGGCATATGGTATATGTGAAGAGATTGTGGAACCAAAAAGGAGCATTTCAGGCTCCATCAGTCAGGCTAGGTTTTAAGGAACCTTACCTAATGTGTATGATTTGGGGGAAGGCAGAATAATCGTCCCTGATAGGTTTATAGGTAGGAGAGGATGTACTTCATATAAAGGTTCACAGTGTGAAGTTTAGACAGTTTAACCAGAAGAGAAGTAATAGATGGCAGGATGGCAAAGGTCAAATCTTGTCAGAAAGGAGTTTTTTCCCTAGAACTGAAGATCGGGAAAGGGAGGTTGAACAAAGAAATAGGAGGATGACTGGAAATGACTACGAACAAATGACGTATCCGATGCTGATAGGGCAGCAACATTTAAACTAATAAGATGAAATATTGCTGGCTTGTGTTCTAGATCAATAGATAGGGAATGGCAAGATTTTGTGGCCAGTTCGCAGATTATTCTCCTCCAAGAAATTTGGATGAATGAGGAATTCTATTTCAATGGATACAGGATTTATTCTAAGCCTGTGCTGAAAGATAAAGAGAGAGGAAGGAGATGTGGAAGTTTGGTTACACTGATTTTAGTCAGTATTTCTTGTGAAGTAGAGCAAGTGGACATGTGGGTACATCATTTACAGGCAGCGAAGTTAAAATTTAGGAATCGATCTCCTCTAGTAGAAATTAACATACATTTTCCCCCAAAGAAGAAAGGTAGGTAAGATGACCAGCTATTTTCTAATTTGGAGAAAATGATTGATCTCATACGGGATAGGTATGGAATGGCTGAAATTATTCTAGCTGGGGATTTAAACACGAGAATTGGGAAACTCCATAATAAGCTCTCTGATGAGATTGAGGAAAATCCCTGTATTTTTCTACCTAATGTGATAGGTCAGATAGCTAATACGAGAGGATTGGAACTTTTGCGGTTCATGTATAATAAAAAAGTTTAAAACTTCTGCATGCTGAACGGAAGAAGTAATTAAGATTTGACAGGATTTTATACCTGTTGTACTGACAATGGGACCAAAAATGTAGATTACATGGATTTCATTAACTGGCATAAATATTCATTTTTTGAGGTCATTTCAGATCCAAAAGTGATCATTTTCTGATGACTGTTATCTTCCAAGGTACTGATAACTTAACCCATAGGCAAGAATCATGCAGGAATATGTTGCAGAGAAGGGCAGTTTGGATTACCAGAGTATGGTAGAGGTGATAATGTATTGCATATCACAGTTGAGCTTTTGGAAAAGTGCGGAACAAGATGCAACTCCTTGGATCAGGATTATTTGTTATAATGCCTTTGTTAAGAAATTGCAACTTAAGTTGTCTCAACAAGTAAGAAATCAAAGTAAGAAATCATGGCATAGGGATTGGTATGATAGTGAATGTATCCAAGCTAAACATAATCTGATGGAATATTTGAGATGTTGGAAGGGTGAGGAAGTGAGTTTAAGTTTCATTAAAGAAAGGAAGAAGGCACATAAGCAAAAACTAGCTCAAAAAAAGGATGATTACCAACAGTGATGTTGGGGAAAGCTAGTTAGTATGGTTAAGGAAAAAGACTCCAAGATCTTTTGGCAGATAATCTCTGATGGCCCCAAATCTAGAGGCATTTTCCCCAATGCTTATCTTGATTCTGATCACTGGATATTACACTTTTCCCAAACGTATTCAGTAGATGAGGATATAAAGACTCCAGCACTGAGTAACTGTGATAAGAAGCAGGATCCTTAATCATTTACTGGAGAAATTTTTAGTAGGGGAGGATCAGTTGAAAGTTGTCATTGCTGATAAGGTTGTGCAAACCCCCGGGGGTTCGGCCCATTTGGGGTTCGGCCAAACCCAAAAGCATTCGGTTCGTCCCATTTGGGCTGAACCCATTTGGGAGGGCTGAAACTGTTTGGGCGGGGGTCGGTTTTCCCTCCCCCCTCCAGGCTACGCGGATGGAAGGGGCACAGGGAGCACCTTCCCTCCCCACCCTGCCAAGCCTGGGAATTAAAACAAATAATTTAACCACCCCCAACACCAGGGATCACCCTACCTGGTGGTGTTGGGGCTTCAGCCCCGGGTCTGGCGGTGGCAGCGGCAGTGGATCCGGAGGCAGCAGCACTCCGGAGCGCTTCAGGCCGCTACTAGGCCTTCCGGGTCAAATTGGAAGGCCTAGTAGCGGCCTGAAGCACTGTCAGTTCCAGACCCGCCACTGCTGCCACTGCCACCACCGGATCTAGGGCCAGGGCCCTGGCACCACCAGGTAGGTCAGGGTACGGGTCTGGCAGTGGTGGCAGCAGCGATGGTGGGTCCGGTGGTGGCGGGGCTCCAAAGCGCTTCAGGTCACTACTAGGCCTTCCGGTTTGACCTGGAAGGCCTAGTAGCAGCCTGAAGTGCTCTGGAGTGCCGCTGCCACCAGACTCGCCACCGCTGCTTCTGCCAGACCTGGGGCCGGAGCCCTGGCACCACCAGATAGGGCGATCCCTGGGGTGGGGTTAAAAAAAATTCCCAGTCTGGGCAGGGGGGGAGGTGCTAGCCGGAACCCCTTCCACCCAAGCAGCCTGGAGGGGGAGGGAAAAATGGGTTCCTCCCTGCCGCTTGCCCCCCTCCTCCCTCCCAAATGCGTTCAGAACCCAAACTTTGTTCGGTCAGTTCAGGTGGGGGTCGGGTCGGATTTGGGGTGTTTGCAAATGGACCAAACACCCCAAGTTCTGGCTGAACCCCAAACTTCCAAATCACGTTCCACATCCCTAATTGCTGATGTCAAAACAGGAAAGGCTGTGGGCCCTGGTTGTCTCCCACCAGAGGTTGTTAAAGGTGTGTAGGAGTTTTGGATCCCAGTCTTGAAGACTGTGATTAATTATTTAGTTTTTTATAACCTGTATCTGGCAGGATGGAAATCGAATATTATAGTACACATTTTAAAAAAGGGTGACAGAGCTGATCCGGACTATTATCGTCCAATCAACTTGATTAGTAGGGGTGGGACTTGGGGCAAAAAGCCGGTTACTGGTTTTACCGGTTACCGGTTTACAAAAAAACGGTTTACCAGATTAAAACTGGTATACTGTTACCATTTTTTCCCATTGATTTCAATGGGGAACTGTCCCCATTGGAATCAATGAAAAAAAGCCCCATACCTCTCCCCTCCCCCTCACAGGCTGGGCAGGTGGAAGGGGGGACACCCCACCCACCCACCCTGCCCAGCCTGGGTTTTTAAAAAAAAAAAAATTATACTGAAGTCCAGCGGCAGTGGTGGCAGCACGGCACAGGTCCAGGTGGCATCAGCGCTAGGGGCAGCTGCGCTGACTTCAGCGCTTCACCTGTCTCTTATACACATCTAGATGTGTATAAGAGACAGCCTATACACTTAATAGGCTTTTTATTTTTTCCTCTTTGTTTGAAACACACACACACACACACACACACACAGAGACCCCTCTCTTATACACATCTAGATGTGTATAAGAGACAGGTCATAGACTCTACAATAGAGCATTTTATTTAAATGCTTTCCTGAAACACCTATACACTTAATAGGCTTTTTATTTTTTCCTCTTTGTTTGAAACACACACACACAC
>QEPC01009833.1:217930-231845 GCA_003113815.1 Sphenodon punctatus | reverse complement strand
GCCAAAACCCTTGTTCATGCCATGGTTATCTCTCGCCTCGATTACTGCAACCTCCTCCTTGCTGGCCTCCCTCGCTCTCACCTGTCCCCCCTTATCGCAATCCAAAACTCCGCTGCCAAGGTCATTCACTCTGCCCATCACTTCGACCATGTGCAGCCTCTCCTCTTCTCTCTTCACTGGCTCCCTCTTCCTGAACGTATCCTGTTTAAACTCCTGGTATTCACATTCAAAACACTCCATGACCAAGCTCCTCCTTACCTCTCGGACCTAATCTCCCTACGCACTCCTGCACATGCTCTTCACTCTTCCTTTGTCCCCTCCCTCACTCTCCCTCGTTTCTCCTGCTCACCTAACCACCTTCGACCCTTCTCCCTCACTGCCCCCCATGCCTGGATCTCCCTACCTACCCCATTCCGTCTTGCCTCCTCCCTCCGCTACTTCAAATCCCTCCTCAAGACCCATTTTTTCCTCGCCGCCTTTCCCAATGCCTGCTAGTCTTTCCCATATACCTACTGTCTGCCCTCCTCTGCAGACTGCTGCAACCAACCTGATTGTAACCAAGCCAAGCACACACACCTGAGACTTCGCATCCGCTTGACTGTTTGTTGTTTTTTTGTCTTCTCCCCTGTCTCTCCCACTGTCCCCTCTCCCTGTCGCCCGCTTTTTGTCTTTTAGATTGTAAGCCACAGGCAGGGACCGCGTCTATTTTTATGTTCTGTACAGCACCAGGTCACACTACCAGTGCTATATAAATGTTTATAATAATAATAATAATAATAATAATAATAATAATGTTGGAAGGAAAAATAAATGATAATACGTAGTAGTAACAACATTTTTTATTTATATAGTGTCCCCCCTCCAGATGGCACTCATAGTGCTTTATGTCATTAAGAATACAATAAAACAGTATCATCAGTTAAAATCCATGTAAGATGCACTTTAAAGTATTTAAAAGGGAATGGTAAAAGGGGAGGAAAAAATACATGAAGGGGAACCAGCAGTGAATCCTTTAAAAGCACCTAGAGAACAAAAAAGTTTTCAGGCACTTTATGAAGCTGAGAAGCGGCGACGAACTGTTACAGACATCCGGAGGGAGCAAGTTCCACACTGAGTGGCCCATCACAGAAAATGCCCAATCACCTGCTGACATAAGGCACGATGGCGGGATGCCCAAACAGTGGGTGGTATTTGAGAGCAGCTAGCCAGTAGAGAAGTTCAAGAAGCGGGTCTTGAATATAGCAAGGACCTATACTGTTCAGGGACTTAAAAAACAGCAACTCAAAAGCATGAAAACAAACAAACCCTCGAATAGATGGGTTGGTGTTGAAAAAAAACAGTGGATGTTAATGCGGGAGTGTAGCACAGGCCCTTTGTTTTTCAGAGTTTGGGGAAATTAGATCTGGACCCCTATACAAGAAATACGAGGCACTCTGCAGTACCCCACTTTCTTCTGAAACTGGGTAACCAAATTTAGTAGCTGACCTCCACGCTCACTCCTACAACCAGCCCTGTACCCACCTACTTGACGGCTTATTCCAACAAAGGTGGGTCCCTCTAAATAAAAGGTTCTCAAAATAAACATAAAGTTCCACAAGGATATGGGTAGATCCCACCTGGGTTCTGTAATTCTTGTTAAAGTATGAGGCTCACTTTCCTTCAAGAAGCCTCAGTATGTCGTACTTCCTGTATGGGCTGACACTGGGCCTCTTTGTGGTCTCCAGACCCTGGACAGCCTGGTTCTCAGAAAAGTGTGTGCTCCCTTCAGCATCCTTCCTGAAACTGCCTCCTCAAGCAATAGCACTACCTTTATATAGTCCTGAGCCTTAATCTCTTTACTAGCTCAAAGGGACAGTACCCTTTTTTTAGGTATACTTCTTTTGGGCTCCATTTTGCGTGTTTAGGCCACCGTTTTGTAATGTTGTCCAGTCCACGAATCAACTTGTGGCTATACTCTGCCACAGGGAGGTTCCTCAGGTCCCCCCTCTGTAACAAATCAGGCAGGCTCACTTTTCATTGGTTTCCAGCCCCTTCTCAACCCAGGCTTCCTTCCTTACACACAAACATCAAAATAAAACAGGCTAGAACTAAAATAAAAAGTGGATAAACCCATCAAATATAACCTACCCGAACTGAAAATAGTGGTTCAGGCAATAACTGATATCCATTTAGGTTGCAATAAGTACTTGTTATTTTGGGTTGATTCCCCCATCCCCATAGGTTTATTTATTTATTTAATTTATTTATTTATCAATTTATACCCCACCCCGCCTGTAAAAATAGCTTGGGGCAGCTAACAATTTTAAAAGAGTAAACATTCAATAATATAAATATAAAACAATCATAATCATTTAAAACAGGGTTAGGACAAAATAAAAAAATAAATAAGGGTAGGGTGGCGCTAAAACCCTATCCCACCCTCCCACCCTTCCCAAAGGCCTGGGAGAACAGCCAGGTTTTACAAGCTGGCCAGAATGTTAAAAGGCTTGGGCCCAGGCGAGCTTCCTCCGGGAGGGAATTCCAAAGACGCGGCCCGGCCACTGAGAATGCCCTCTCCATTTTGGTCCCCCGCTTAATGCGGGGGACCTCCAAGAAGGCACCCCCGGCAGACCGAAGGAGCCACTCTGGGGCACGGAAGGCGAGGTGGTCCCTGAGGTACATGGGGCCCAGACTGTGAAGGGCCTTATAGAGCAATACCAATACCTTGAACCTGGCTCGGCATGCTATTGACAACCAGTGCAGAGTCTGGAGCACAGGTGTTAGGTGCTCCCGATGATCCATCTCTAACAGGAGCCGGGCCACCACATTCTGCACTAGCTGCAGCCTCCAAACCAGGAACAAGAGCAGCCCCATGTAGAGCACATTGCAGTAGTCCAGCCTTGAGGTGACGAAGACATGGATGAGGGAGGCCAGGTCCAGTCCAGAGATGTACGGACGCAGCCTCTGCACCAGATATAACTGGCAGAAGGTGGCCTTCGCCACCACCTCCACCTGTCGATCCAGCCGGAGATCTGAGTCCAATATCCACCCCCAGACTCCGAACCTGCTGAGCTATAGGAGGGCAAGAACCCCCCCAATCAGTGGGGCCAACACCTCCCTCGCTCTCCCCACCACCATCACCTCCATCTTATCAGGGTTGAGTTTCAGTCTGCTCTGCCACATCCACTCCGCCACGGTCTCCAGACACTGGGATAGCAACGAGACAGCAGGGTCTGGGTCAGCTGAAAAAGAGAGGTACAGCTGAGTATCATCAGCATATTGGTGACATCACACTCCGAACCCTCTCACGACCTCCCCCAAGTATACATTAAATAATAATGTAAATCATGTATACATTAAATAATAATGGAGACAGACTGGAACCCTGCAGAATGCCGCAGGACAATGCGCGGGGGCAAGATGTTTCAGCTCCCAACACCACCCACTGACTTCTCCCTGAGAGGAATGAGCAGAACCATTCAAGAACAGTCCCATATGGACCCCCCAGGTCACACAAACCATCTCAACAGCAGCCCATGGTCCACAGTGTCAAAAGTGGCCAAGAGTTCTAGCAGGGTAAGAAAAGTCGAACGTCCTGCATCCATCTCCTGGTGGAGATCGTCGACCAAGGACACCAAGGATGTCTCATTGCCATAGCCGGGATGGAACCCAGATTGAAAAGCGTCCAGGAAACAGATACTAATATATCTAGATGCTCCTGGAGCTGGATCACCACTGCCCACTCAGTAACCTTCCCTAAAAGGGGAAGGTTAGAGACAGGTCGGTAGCTAGTGAGTGCATCCACATCCAATTATGGTTTCTTCAGCAGGGGGTGTACCACAGCCTCCTTGAGGCTAGGCGACAACTTCCCTTTCTGCAGGGATGCGTTAACCACTCTCGCCAGCACCGTCCCCAACATCTCCCTGGAGACTTTCCCTAACCAGGATGGGCACAGATCAAGTTCACAATTGGTAGCTCTTACAGACCATTTCTTCTCAATTGGCTGACATCAGTTCCTGAAACTCTCCCCACAAAGTTGGAACAGATGGGGCCTCCATCACCTCACACTCTCCACCTATTGCCCCCAACCCAGTGTCAAAGTCACTCTGAATCTGAGTGATCTTGTCTGCGATGTAGGTGACAAACTCCTCACAGTGGGCCTGGGACAAGTCCCCATCCAGGCGGAGGGAGGCCGAACTGACCAGCCCCTGTACCACCTGAAACAGCCCCTCCGGGCGTGACTTCACAGATGCTGTGAGGGCAGCAAAGAACTCCTTCTTTGCTGTCCTCACAGCCTCAACATAGGACCGCAAATGGGCCCTATGGAGAATTCGATCGGAGTCAGATCGAGCCCGACACCAGCGTCGCGCTAGCCTCCTGCCTGCTTGCTTCATACACTGCAGCCCCTCAATAAACCAAGGAGCCCTGCGGTGACGAGACAGAGGCAGGGGGCATCTCGGAGCCACCCTGTCAATGGCTTCCCGCAGCAAGCTGTTCCAATGCTGGACTAGCTCATCCACCGAGTGGCCATCCGGGTCCAAGGTTAATTCCCTCAGGACCTCCTGGAACCATTGGGGTTCCATCAGCCTCCGAGGGCAGACCAATCTAACTGGTCCCATCCCATTCTGGAGGTGGTGTGCTGAGAGACTGGCCTGGAGGCTCCAGGCTGGCCTGGAGGTTGAGGAAGTGGTTCAGTTATTCTGGTATTGTTGCTCTTTTCCATATTTCAGTTATGTCATTTGGCAATACTAGCACCAATGTATTTAGGATAGTGTGAAGACGTTTCCAAGCGTAGAGTTCCATTTCTTCTCAATTCCACTAGGCAACTATAGAATGTAAAGGGTACAATGGGTGTTTTTACACATACCTTTCTCCTGCATTTGCTGCTGCAACCCTAATTTTCTGCATGTCTAAATCACTCACCTGGTTCTTAAACACCCAGCTCTTTGAACTTCCAGATATTTCCATAGATTTAAGAAGTCCTTGATCTCTGTGAGCTTACAAATCTGGATCCTGTAACATCCGAGTGTCTCCCAGAACTTGTGTGTGTAAAAGGTTCTCCTGGTAAACTGCTTTGCTCCTGGCAGCCATGCTCATGTCATTTCCATGGCAACCCTTCTCCTCTACAACTGAGCTCCCCAGCGTCAATACTGCAGGTTGCCTTAGGGCAGTGCGTGTGTGTGAAGAATGCATCCAGGAGCTGGCTTATGGACTTGTGAACCCAGAGGATTGAAACACCAGCACTTTAAGGTGTGTGTAAAAACAACCAATAATCCCAAACCATTATACCCATTATATCATTCCATGATTCTAGCCAGTATGTAGGAGCACCTTTTGTTAGTGGTGAATCCAGACTAATGCATCCCAAGATCTGCAAAGAAATGAGATGTTGGAGTGCAGTCTGGAGACTGCCACGTGGGCTAGACTATGTTTGAGCTGGGAACAACAAAATAAAGTTGTCTGCCTTGTTTGAACCAAGGCGATCATGCTATTTATTTCTGATGTCCCAATTATATGGAAATGCAGCCAAGGCTTTCTTGCCAAATGGAAAATGAGGAGTGCGCTCACTATCTTTACTGCAAGTAACTGGGACATTGTAGAGTTGAATGGTTGATTAAAGGGAGACAGTGTGGGCCACCAGATAGGATATTAAATTCTGAACTGGAAGTCCTAAGTTTGAATTCTGGTTGCACTGAGGGCATAATGTTTTCTTAGCTTGTCAGGGATCCATAGTCACACACTTGGCTACCTGAGAGCTCAAATGAATTTGTAGATTTATATTTGTTATTTTGATAGTTGAACTTGGGGATTTATATTTTGATAGTTGAACTTGGGGATACTGAAATGAATATCTAAATTCAAATTCATTATTTTTGCAATGTTCACCAAATTTGTATTCAACTGCACCGTTGGCCCTTTTTATATGAGACGCTCCCATGCGTGCCCGCTGCTGATTCCGGGCCATGGTCAATGCCCAGGGGGGGCGGGCAGGCGCTGCGGTCGCATTGGCCGCAACACCCGCTCATCTCCCAGGGGGCAGGCGGGCTAGGGAGCATGGGGGGGGACTGTGCGGCTGCACATTGAGCCGCGCAGCCCCGCCCCCTCCCCCGATTCCCTGCCAGGATCAGCCGGCACGTCTGTTGGCCGTGCCGTTGTGATCCTGGAGGGGGATTAATTGGTGATTCCGTGACGGGGCCAATGTGGCTCCGTCACATCTGAAAATACCCTATGTGTGAACAAAGAAATGAAGTCTGAACACGCAAACTTAAAAAACCCAAACTTCTCAAATCCAGGAAATGAATCTGATTCAAATTCAATAATTTAAATATGGGGAAAAAATAAACTTAATCCAAAGTTCACTTTGTGTAGTTGCTTCAGTTCTGAAACCAATGAAACTGGATGAATGCCTTCATGCAGCCTGACGACCATCACCACTAGGCTGATGAGCAGGACTCACGCACGCATGGATTAGCAAGATGCTGAAAAGGGCATCATTGGAATGCATGAGTCACTTCTCTCCCAAAATGTATTTCATAAACTGGAAAAAAATGTAAAATAATTCACTAAAGGCCCAAAGTAGAATTGATTGAAGTTGATAGTCAGCTTCTGAGAGCCTTCAGTGAACACTGAAGCAGGCCTTGCAATGGGATACATCGTAGGATAGAGAAGACATGTAAAATACTTGCAAATGGATTTTGAACTTGATAGTCTATTACCTAAGACCAAATCTGGGAGTTATTTTATAATAGGCAAAATTCCTGTCGCTTTTAGCTGTAGATTTGCTGGCATCCCAAGTGTAGAGCATGGACCTAAGTGTATTACTTTGTCCTGTTATTAATAAAAAGGAGCACATGCTTTTATTTAGGTTACATTTAAAACATTGCTATGTAGCTCTGTGTCTCAAGCGTGTCAATATTTGTCGCTGTGGTTGATGGGTCAGTTAAAGTTCGTGGATTTTTTTTAAAAAAATCAAAAAATCTTCTGAGTTTCTTAAAAATGCTCAGCCTTATCCATAAATATTTAATATCTTTTTATAAAGGCAAACATAAATAATTTATATTAAATCTATTAGAAGTACCCTCCCTATCAAAAAAACATGAGCACTCTTAGCACCCAGACAAGATGGACATCCGTCATTCAACAAAACACCGCCCAAAGAAATGGCTTGGAGTATTCCATTCCCTCTTTCATCAAGAAGATGCTGTTCAGGGCTAGATTTGCTGAATGAAGTTTGTGATGAGAGATGCTGGTCGTGCTGGAGTGGCATTATGTGCACTCACATTTTTGTTTTGTTTTTTATGTTTACTCTTATGAAAAATTAAAGTCAAACACTCTTGCCCTTTAGCAAGACTTTTTGTCATCAAGATTGACAAAAGGAATCTGGCTTTAAGATTTAAAGAAACTTACAAGGGATATGAAAAGTTCCAGACACTTTATATGCCTATGTCTGTGCCCATTCCCTTCCTTATTCCTGAGGATGAGGAATCTTTCCCACAAGGGCAAGTATCTTCTTCCTTTCTTCCTAATTTTGGGTTGCCCTTCTGTAGTATAGTATCTACAACCAAAGTTGGCCTTTGAATCTTAAGTTCATTGATGGTGAGGATTATTATTATTTATTAGTAGTAAGCATTTATATAGCACCAGCAATGTACCTGGCTCTTCACAAAGTAATGGAATAGACATGGTCCCTGTCCTAGGGCTTTCAATCTCAGAGACGTTGGGGGGGGGAGATGAATGAAGGAGAACAGAGGGAGAAACAAGGGGTGTAACAGTCACAAAGATGCGAGGTTCCAGGTTCACGTGCTTGGCTTGGTTACATCGAGGAATGATGTCTGACTGATCCATGTGGTGAGGATATGAGTATACAGACCTCAGGTAACAGATTGTACTGGATAGAAGGTATCAGCAGGAATTAGGTGAATGGAGCGAGGAGTTGGGCAGAGCGGAAGAGGTGGGTCTTGAGGAGGGATTAGAAGGTACAAAGGAAGGGAGCCAGGTGGATGTGGGCAGGGAGGGCATTCCAGGCATGGGGGGCAGCTAGGGAGAAGGAACGAAGGTGGTTAGGGGAGCAGGGAAGGTGTAGGAGGGTGAGAGAGGGGACAAAGGAGGAGCAGAGTTCACAGACTGGGGTACGTAGGGAAATTAACACAGAGAGGTAGAGGAGAGCAAGGTTGTGAAGAGCTTTATAGGTGAAGACTAGGAGCTTGTACAGGATTCGTTCAGGAAGGGGGAGCCAGTGAAGAGAGGAGAGGAGGGACTTCACATGGTCGAAGAGATGGGCGAGGTGGATGACCCTGGCAGCAGGGTTTTGAATGGAGAGAAGGCAAGAAAGGTGAGAGCGGGGGAGGCCAGTGAGAAGGAGGTTACGAGAGGGAAAGGGAGGAGGAGGTGGAGTTGGCAAGAGTCACATTGAAGGAGTGGTCAGAGAGGTAGGAGCAGAACCAATTGAGGATGGAACCACAAAAGCCAAGGGAGTGAAGTAAGTCCAGCAAGAGTGAGTGGTCAACAGTATCAAAGGCCGCAGAGAGGTCAAGGAGGACAAGAATGGAGTAGGGGTGATTAGATTTAGCCACAAGAAGATCATTGGTGATCTTAGCAAGAGGATGACTCCTTCGTTAGTGTCTTTCTCTCTCCTTGGTTCATTGTGTTTGTTGGCCACCTGCTGATGGGACACGGCTTTAATACAAAACTTTGTACTATGTAATAGTATTTTGACATACTCATCTTGTGGCAAAATATTAGATTCGTTCAATATTTGGTCCATCTAATTTCCACCTCTATGCTATAAGAGTTCATTTCAAATTTTCTGTTCATTTCATGGTGCAACTTTTCTAGATTTTGCTCCTGTAGGAGGCATATATCTATTGATCCGTTAAGTCATCAAGACTCAAAAGTCATCAATTTCAGACAATCCCAGTATTGCACTAGTGTAAAGCATTTATAAAATAGCAATGCAATTAACACTGGATGCTTTTAGATGGCCAGGTGCCTCTGTGCCCACTTCACCCCCCAGGTGGCTCATCCATCTAAAGGAGGCACCACCAATTGTGCAGGAGGAGCAGGCTGTGCCTGTTTTTGGGCAACCTCACTGCCGGTGCTCTGGAACACCCCAGAGTACTGCCAACAGAGTGGACCAGGCAAACCTGGGGGGCACCATCCTGAAGCAGAGCAGCTGTTAATCTGCTCAGCGGACGCATACTGCTACTACACTTTTGGCCGTCTGTTCCCCAAGCAATGTCATAGAGTTCTGCGTGACAGCCTAGAGCATTGTGTGATCACTAGGGTGGCCATACCTTCTCTTTTAAAGAGGACAGTTATGAAAAATACATGGTGCAGAGCTGCATTGGAAACATGTATTTTTCATAAGAATCCTCTTTTAAAGGGGAGGAATGGTCACCCTAGCGATCACCCATCACGCTATGATATGGGAGGTAGTGCTGTGTGGGTAGTTTGTGCATTGGGAAACCACTGGGTCCATCTGAAGCCAACCCAGGATGGACTGCAAGTGGGCAGACATCGGGGTGCACCCCCGGAGAAGCTCCAGGGGCAGCTGCCTCCACATCTATCTGAAAGCACCTAATATAGTATTGCATATAGGGTTCTTTTAGATGGACAGGAGCTCCACATCTACCCATGCCAGTCCACTTCACCCCCTTTCCCTGGATTGATCTGCATGTGTGCAGATTGGATACCAGATGTGCAAACCCAAGCCGGCTGGATAAAACTGGGGCAATGTCTATTTGTTGGGTGGACCACAGTGGAGCTCCATGCCCACTGGATGAGTGGCTGCAACTCTATGGTGTGTGTGTGTGGCGGGGAATCGCGCTGGTGGTCCATGGGCCAGGAAAACCGCTGATCCATCTAAAGGGAACCAATATGGAGCTGGAGCCAGGCAGATGCAGGTGCGAGCCCCAGAGCAGTTCTGGGGTTGAGCAACCTCCATGTCCGTCTGTTTGTTTACACCCATTGACTCATACAACTGTACAGTTGGAAAGGACATCACAGATAATCTAGTCTAACCCTCAGCCCTGAGGGAATCTATTCTTGCCCTGTACTTAAAGGATCAAAGAGAACGATGTGCAGAAAGCACATCATTCATTTTTGTTTTAAATTTCATTTTTGTTTCCAAAAACCTTCTCATTTTTGGGGTTTTCATAAAGGACTGTACGATTTTGATTTATTTTTTGTTTGATTGCATTAAAAATAAAAAATTTTAAATCACTGTGTCTGTACAAAATGCCCACATGTGTGCTGTTTTCCAAAATGGTGCCGACACTGCCAGCGCCAGTTTGGAAATGGGCTGTGCATTTGCAAAATTGCCTCTGTGGTCATTTTGTGCATGCACAATGATTTTTCTGTTTTTTGTTGTGTTTTTTTTTTATAATGAAATCAAACAAAATGATTAATGAAATCTAACAAAACGATTTTTAATAATGAAATCAAACAAATGTTCGTTTTCATTTCCTTGCTTATGACAACAAAGGGCTCCATTCGTTTTTGTAATTAATCAAACAATACAAAGCCGGTTAAAGAAATAAAGCAGCTCTTGGAGTTTTGTAACTGTGTGGGCTGGTTCCTGTGGTAGGACATATGTCCCTGCCAGGCAAGATGTGTTACAAGCATACATCATAGATTCAAAGAAATGTGTTCATAATAGGGATGGAGATGGCAATAAACCTCTAAACAAATGGCCACTCAAAAGCGCTAATTAAGCTAATTTATTCTTTGTTATTTTTATCCTTGGCAAAGAAAAGAGCTAATCAGAGAAATGCCCTCTACAAATAGACTCTGTTTTAAAATGCATTGTGAAACAGCTGGGGTTTGGAGGGCAGGGGGCGGGGGGGGGGGAGAGAGAGAGAGAGAGAGAGAGAGAGATGAATTGTTCAAATACTTGTACTTGATAACTAGGGTATACAAAAGTCCTCCAATTTCTGAGCATGCTGTTTTTGCAGAAAAGCATTTATTCTGATTCTGCTCCAATTCAACAGCACATGCATAATTTTAAAACAATATATTTTCAATTATTTTAAGCTTCCAAAACAAGAGAACTTTTATGGATGTTAAATGTAACCAGGTAATCATTAAAATCTTGCTTGTGTTGCCATTTCCTGTAGTTCAAAGTCACTGTTACATTTTCTGAGTCGTAAATGAGACCTCTGGGGAGGAATGGTTAGAAAGTGATTTAATCGGTTTTCCAGAAGGAAGAGATAGAGAGAAAAAGAGTTGTAGCGAAATAGCCTTCAATTGTTCTACTTGTTTTGGAATCAAAGTCAAGACCAGTGTGCCACTGAGATGGAAATTATTCTAAGTAGTATGGAGTGAATCCCCATTTCCAACCAAGTGTATTGACATTGTGATACTGCTAATGCATGATAATATACAGCAACAATTGATGCCATGACCAAAAGTGTCTGGGCAGCTTTGTCTAAATGTTCAAGTAGTTTGATGTGACCTCATTATTATAAAATTAATTCAGACCCTTGTAGGATGTTTTGAAATGCCTGCCAGAAATAACAAAACTGACAGCTTAGTAAATTGTATTCAGTCACACCTTAGCGAAAAGTCAAAAAAATCGCCTTGATCTTCCAAGATGAATAGTTCAACGTTCCAGCTCTCTTAGCCCTCAGATGCCATGTCTGTAAAAATACATCAGATAACAATCAAAGATACAGAGGCATGTCAAGTCTCACCGTTTTCCGGTCAGCATAATTGATATCTCATTAAACATCTGTGTCCATAAAAACATTTTCATCACTCAAAACATGGACCATTCTGAACTACGGGAAACATTCATGGCCTACATGCTCATAACCTATGGCCCTTTTTGCACGGACGCAGTGGGTGGGAGGATGGGTGTGCACCCTTTTCCACTGGTGCATACCCATCTCCGCCTACCTCCACACATCCCCAACATTGGAGCTTCCTCTATTTTCCCAGATGGGTCCGTGGGTGGGTGATGGGTGGAGATGGGGGTACGCTCCTCCACCCACTGCGCATGGTGTTTCCACGGGCAGACATGTATCCCCCCACCCACCACTGCGTCATCCGCATGGATGGCCACCCCCACTGCACACCTGCCCGGGTGCGTTCGTGCAAAAAGAACCTATGATATAGCATGTTGCTATTTCGAAGGAGCCAGTAGAAACGTTTTTCTACTCCCTCTTATTCATTTAATGTAAGATTTTGGGGGGCAGATTGTAGGGGTCTACAATAAAAGTGTAATTCACAACTTAATTATTATATATAATAATGATTTATATTAATTATTATAAATGGAAGCTTGTGTTTATTTATTTATACCCCGCCCTTCCACAAAAGCTTAAGGCAGCTTACAAAATACAATTAAAAGACATTAAAATACAATCCCCCCCCCTGCAAAAAAACCAACCCACTCCAACCACCCAATAACCTCCCACCTAATCCCTCTCCCTATCCCCAGCTGCTAAATGCTTTACAAAAAAGAAAAGATTTACACCGCCTCCAAAAGATGTTCAGGTCTTGACTCAGACAGAGCTCCAGGAAGAGGGACTCTCAGACTGGAAACCTGGAAAGCCAGGGGCAGGCAAATCTCATCAATGATGGGAGCCACCACATCCACTGCCTTACCTACTACCATCACCTCCATCTTGTCGGGATTAAACTTCAGTTGGCTCGCCCTCATCCAGTCCCCCACAGCCACCAGACATTGGATAAGCACTGAGACTGCCAGGTCTGGATTGGATGAAAAAGGCAGGCAGAGCTGGATGTCATCAGCATATTGATGACAACACACCCCATACTGTCTCACGACCTCACCAGGTGGCTGCATATACACGTTGAACAGGAGAGAGGACAGAATGGAGCCTTGTAGACCTCCACTCGTGAGATCTCGAGGGGACGAAAAACAGTTCCCGAGCACCACACGCTGAGTTCTTCCAAACAGGAAGGAGTGGAACCATTAAAGAACAATCCCACCCACCCCAGCTTGGTCTCACAGTTGAGTCACCAAGATCTGATGGTCAATGGTACCAAAAGCTGCCAACAGATCTAACAGAAGTAGCAGGGTCGAATGGCCCTGATCCAATTCACAACGAAGGTCATCGACCAAGGCCACAAGCGCTGTCTCAGTGCCATAACCTGGACAAAAACCAAATGTCTTTGAGGCAGTTCGGCACTCTGCCCTCCCGAAGGGAGGCATTGATCACCCCCACCAGCAGTGGTCCCACCCTCTCCCGGCTGGCCTTAACATATCTATCTATCTATCTATCTATCTATCTATCTATGATCTTATATAGATATTAGGGGTGGGAATTTCGGATATACCAGTATCCGATACTGCCGGTATTTGGCAGTATTGGGGATACCGGATAGATCTGATAATTCCCCATACCGATGCCGCTTCCTGTACCGGATTTTTTTTACATTGCGGCCATTGAAATCAATGGCCGCAATGTAAAACAACAAAACCAACCCCCCCCCACACTTTCCCTCCCCCTCCCAGGCTGCATGGGTGAAAGGGGGGACACCCCCCACCCACCCTGCCTAGCCTGTTTTTTTTTTGTTTAAAGCTTTAACAGTCACTGACCAACCGGACCCAGGCTCCGGGCTGCCGCCGGCTGCCCAGTGGCAGCCAGCCAGGGCTATGGAGGCCGCTTAGGCTGACAGCTGAGCTCTCTCCTACCCCATCCCCACGGATCACCTTCTTTACCTGTGGCTGTATGCGGAGACGGACTCAGAGTGTGCTCCCTCTGGGTGGCGGCAGTGGCGGTGGGTTTCCCCGGAAGGCATGGTGAAGTGCTCAAGCCAGCACTGCAGCTGGGCCTACGCTGCTGCTGCTGCTGCCACCACTGCCACCCAGAGGGGGCACACTCTGAGTCCGCACACAGCCACAGGTAAAGAAGGCAATCCGGGGGGGGGGTAGGGGAGAGCTCAGCTGCCAGCCTGAGCAGCCTCCATA
>QEPC01009833.1:205324-216318 GCA_003113815.1 Sphenodon punctatus | reverse complement strand
CACCCGAACGCAATACGAACTGACCGAACTGTCCGGCCATTTCGCCATTTGGTGTTCGGTTTGTTCGGTATGTTCATGTTCGGATTCGATTTTGGTCGTCCGAACAGGCCAAGTTCGGGCCAAACTTCGAACTTCCGAACCGCGTTCGCCCATCCCTAATTATTACTGCAGTATAAGGAGAAAGGGAGGAAGGAGTTCAGCTTTTGAGACGTCTGGGGCAGGTGTCTTCTGTCACTTCTGCCACTGGTGGCAGCCCACAACAGAAACGATACCAGAACTGTAATCTTTGTTGTCGCTCAAAATTGATACCTATACTGATAATGACACTGATAACAAAAATGAAATTTCATTAATAATGATAATGAAAATGACAGTTTTAATAATGAACAACGAAAACAAAAACAACATGGGTCCCTGGTGCACACCCCTAGTGTATAGCACAAGTTGTATGTTTGTATGTATGTATGTAGCTTATTTTTCTCATTCACATCTGAAGTCACTTGTAGACTTGCACACATTCACCAACAGAAGGGGGCTCCATAAAATCTATCATTTTAACTACTTTGTGTTTACCCCAGCACCTCCTAAAGAAAACAAGCACACATTGTATGGATTTTAATGGATCATGATTAGAGCCCTGCTTTTTATTGGTTTTAGTGGCTGTCCTTTCTGTTAGAACTAGCACATGGGTATTAAAGTTAGCTCTCCCTTTATTCCTTCTTTTCTTATTTGACTCCTCCTGAGACATGCTCATTCACCAGCCCTTCGCATGTCAGAGCTACTCAGTCTAACTAAACCCTCATTACAATGGGCACACCAAAAGGACATTTGGATACATACTTGGTAAGTTCCTTTATTATTGAATTGCATTAGTTAATGTTCCAATTATTGTGCAGTTTGTATTTACTTTTCTGCTCCTTTTTCTGAGATAGCAGAAAAGTAACTCGCTCATATTATACCAATGCCATTGGTCTGTTCGGTTGATCGAACTGAACTTCCGAACCGAACTCAAATTTCAAACCAAACTGAACCAAACCAAATTTCCGAACTCCGTTCTTTTTGCCCATCCCTAGTGGCAACACACACAAAAAAAACTGGTTTTGAATGGCCAAACTTGGTTCGGAAGTTCGGAATTTGACCGAACTTGGTCTGTTTGGTCGACCAAACCGAACTTCTGAACCGAACTCAAATTTCAAGCCGAACTGAACCGAACCAAATTTCCAAACTCGAATTTCAAACCGAACCGAACCGAACCGAACCAAATTTCTGAACTCCGTTCTGTTCGCCCATCCCTAATAACTAACTAATTGACTCAAAAATATACTACTATAGAATCACCTAACTATTGCTATCCTAATCCTAACTACTCTATGCTGCAGCAGTTCTGTTTTCTCTCCACTGCCTACTCCTAACGCAAACTGTAAAGAGGGAGCCTAAGCGTGTATTCATATAGTGAAAAGGTGCTGAAAAGCATGGGACAACTGTCACAAATTGTTGTAAATGTCACTAAAGCTGTGGTAAATTGTTGTGAGCCATCGTAAATGCTGTATAAATATTGTAAACTCCCATAAATGCCATAAACTGTCATCAATTTCTGCAAATTACATCAACTGCCGTAAATTTTCATCAACTGCCACAAATTGCCATGAAGAATCGTGAATTGACATTGGCTGCTGTCGGACTGGTGGCAGACAAGCTGAAAAAGCGGCTGCACAAAGCAGAACACCAAACAGTGCTGCCACTTCAGACCTAGCTCAGACTGGTGGGCTGTGGAATGTTTCTCATCTGATGCCAGTCTGGGCTGGTGGTGGACTGTTGGTTGTTTCTCGGGGCGCCAGTCCAGGTTCTCAATTCTCATCTCTAGACCAAAAAGTGGAAAGATGGAGCCTCCCCCCATCCCCCACCCTCACACCTCCTCAATCACCTCAACAGGCTGATTGTGAGCTGGAGGGCACTTGGGGGTGGGGGCATCTTCACCAGGTGGTGAAAAACTACCTAGCAACCCTCCCCCATCCTTGCCTGGAGGGACTGCAAATCTGCATCAAAAGGTTAATTGGAGCGGACCAGGGTATCTTCCAACCTCCACCTCCCATCTTGAGCACCCTTACCCTTTTTAGCTGGGCCTTTGCCCTTCTTCTTCCCACCACCTTTTGGCATCTTGCCAGAAGCTCTCCAGTGCTAGAGCAGGGGTGGTGGTGGTTGTGGTATGCTGGGTAGGACTCAATACCAGGCTTATTTTTCCCCTGGATAAGGTGAAAACCCTTGTGTTTATTGGAGGGGGGAGCAGTGTAGACCTCCACTATGGGCATAGTTGCCCCTGGAATTGTTAACCCCCTGTTCTTCTTGGGGGAGGGGAGAGGGGCGTGGGGGCTGGCAGGCCTCACCCCAGGCCTAGTTGTCCCTGATAAATCCACCCTGGTGCCTAGGGACCAAGGCAGTACTACTCAGGCCACTGTGAGGGAGGCTCTCTCTCACCCTCGGGACAAGGACACCCGAGAGAGGGACCACCTGAGTTCCAAGTACTGTGTGTCATGCCCTGAAGCTGCTGCTGCACCCAACTCTTACTGTGCAGGGTCCCATAGTGGGAAATTGCCTTCTGGTGCTGGTGGATCTTTATCTCTATAACCTGCTGTGGTGGTGGGGCACCTGATGCTCAGTTAAGAACACCACCTGGGGTAACGTGGCCTCAGTGACCTGCTGTATATTCACACCAGCCAATAGACCGGGACCATGCCTCTTACAGAGTAAGGCGGGGGTGGGGGGTGCCTGGAGATCAGGCCAAGGGTAGGCGGTGCATCAGGGAGACCCAAAGGAGCCTACCTGGGTTTGTAATGAAATTACCCACCAGATGGTAAGTCAAATGAGGTCTGGGATGAACTCCCCAAAAAGGGCATGCCAAGCCATGGAATAGACTGTTGGGGAGGTCTGCAAGTTTCTCTGGAGGGAAATCTGGAGGACCTGCTATTTTGTCTGCCTCTCAGCCTTCCAAGGGATGAACTATCTTTTTTGCCCTAAACACAAAATGGCGCCTGTGACTGGGTGAGATCTGCCTTTTTGCACCATAGCTTCAGGTTTGCAGACAACCCTGCAGCTTTAACCTGTGGCAGTGTGGCCTTTTTCTTTTCTCTTCCTTTTAGTAGGGAAGCAGGGACATAGCCTCCCAGCCCCCAGACACTGCTGGCTGTGTTGCAGCCATTTACTGGGGGGGGTGGAGGGGTGCAATTAATCTCACCATAAGAAGTAGGATATCACACAACTATGGAAGCAATCACATACTGCTAACCTGTTCTGTAACCTTCTAAAAATAGTGAGGGAAGAAATGTCCTTTAAAAATAAGCTATGTTGTACTTTTTTTGTACAATTGCCCTGTTTTTTTTCTAGAAGTGTAGGAAATCTTCATCACAAAAATAAACTTGAATGGCTGAGGGGGTATTCTGTTTTGTTTCAGCCCTACTTAAAATTTTGCTGCAAGTAGCTGTCCGGTTCTATATCAGACAAAGCCAAAATCTAATGTTCCTCAATCAGTACATAGACACAGGCAATGCACCTTGGTAGGGTAGACCTTCTTTTTTCTGTAGCATTGCGCAGCACTTCCCTCTTTCTTTTTCATTTTCTATATCGTTTTCTGCATTTAAAACCCATCCATTTTCAGGTTTTTTTAAAAAATACTGTCCTTTTTAATTTATTTGAATAAAAAAAAATTAAAAAATCACTGAGCATGTGCAAAATGGCAGCCACACTGTTCTGTACATGCACACCTTTTTCCAAAATGGCGTTGGCAGTATTGGTGCCATTTTGGATAAGTGTTTTCAGTCTGTAGCTGCTCTTTTCCAAAATGGTGCTGACACGGATGGTGCCATTTTGGAGAAGGGTGCACATGTGCAGGGTGGCCCTGGTGGCCATTTTGCTCATGTGATGTGTTTTTTATTTTTCCTATTTTTTATTTTTTATTAAATTAAATAGGGGAAAAATTAAAATTATTAAAGCAAACATATGCCATTTACTTAGTCATTCATTTTTGGAAAATTAGTTACTAAAATGAAAGGCGCTCCATTCATTTTACTATTGAATATAAAACAGAACGAATCGCACATCTCTCCATTTGTATAACTGGGAGAAGACTAGAAAAGCACAGGTGATATGTAAGTTGAGATGAATTTGAGGAAACTACCAACGATTAGAGATAAGTGTTTGCTGTCAAAATAAATTAAACCGTCCTCAGCGTCCTGGGTTCTTATTAATCTGTTTCTTGTACATGGGAGGTATTTGATCGGAGAGACATCTAAAGAAGAAGCCCGATCAACAAAATTAATTTTGGTGTGTAAATTGCTTGAGGACAAACAATAATAATCTCCAGTCAGCAGGGTTTGGAGTTGTTTTTAATTTAGAAAGCTATATATGGCTGAAGCAGGGTCCATCATGTAGTAGATTAATTTACTCTCAGTGAAGAAATATTACTTTTACAACCGCTATGCATGAGCTATCCACATTCTGTATATTACTTTTTTTTTTTTTAAAGGAATATTTTTTAAAAGACTGATACAATAAAAGTTAGGTTTCCATTCAAAATCACCTCCCTTTGTGTTACACTGCTAAAAATTTACAAAAATAATATATGAAGTAAAAAATCCTAAATCTGAGGCCAGATTTCTTTTTTTAACCCTGTGTGTTCTGTACGGTATATTGTTCGGCTTAAATAAGATTGTGCAAAAACAGGAATTCCTGTTAAAAACCCAGGTTCTCAGTACCACCTTGGTCAAATTCAGAACCTCTCAGTATTCAGCAATGTCTTGATTGACATTTCATTTTGTGATTTACCAACTTTCCACTCAACAGAATCCCATTTATCGTTTTGCAGTTAATTTCAGATCCTGAGAGGTAATATTGATACAATATTGCATTTCTTCTATCTTCTCTGCATTCCTTTTTCCATTGTGCTTCCATGTCACTCATTGACTGATATGCAGATTCCTTTCCTAATCTGCAATCCAGGGTAATTTCAGACATAACGGGCCTCTCGGCCCACCATGCTGAACCCTGGACTGGGATCCGTCTTGGATCCCAATCCTTGATCAGACCATCCATCCTTTTAGATGCACTGGACTGATCTCTGATATGGATCAGGGAGGGGGCGTGGCTGCACAGGGAGGGGGCGAGGCTGTGCAGCATGATGTGCGACTGCTCAGCTCCAATCCCCCGCTCTCCACCAGCTGCCCGCCCTTGGGGAGACAGGTGGGCGCAGTGGCCAATCAGGCCGCTGTTCCTGATCACATACAGCGGATTAGGCCACGATCAGGACCAGGGCACGGTAACAGACGTTACCTTCACTCCGTTCCTGATTGTGGTCCAGTTAACCACAATTCTGGAGGCGAAGCCAGCCGTAACAATCGTAGTTAGTTTTGAACCCCGCTAGGGATTCACCTTGAACATCTGGCGGGGCTCAAACAGACATTTGTGCAATCACAGCCACCACACCGAATCCACTGTGATTCGATGTGGTTGACTGTGATCACGTAACGTCTGAAATTACTCCCAGTTGCAGATTGATCAAAGCAAAGGAAACAACATAGAACAACAATTCTGATTGGAGGCAATGGAATGAAGGTTAAAGGGCACAGGGGGGAGTTAAGAGGTGGATTATTTGCACTGTGATTGGTTCAGAAATGCAAAATTTTTGGTTAGAACCGAATCAGCCATTTTCAGGTTGATCTGGTTCTATTTGAATCCATAATTTCCCATCCCTAGTAAATGGTAAGTGGAAAGTTGGTAAATCAGGTATGGTATCTTGCGGTATTTCAAGAATCAGGAAATCACATTGCTATTGTGAAATTTTCAGGAAATTGATTCTGGTTCTTGAAATGGCAAATTTTTTAACCAACAGCAATTTAGCTGCTCATTTCACCCCTAGTATTTTGTTAACTTTGTTCATTAACATCATTTCAAAATTTAAAAGTGAAATTGAATCCTCCCTGACTGGTGCCACTATACAAACTTCTGGATCCACAGTTACATTCTTCTTAGAGATGAAATGGATAGCACATTTGCTACCCATGGGTAATATCCACATTTTTGAGTGATCTATTAGGTGCCCAATGGGTGCCCAAGGACTAAGTTAAGTATCCAGTTACCTGAAAATACTGGGTATTATGGTTACTGAGTTATCGATTTACAATTTTACCAATTGGTACAGAAATTAGAATGGGAATTTGAAAAAGCTGTGTAGAAAGAATAGAATGGGACAAGGATGAGAAGTGTCAGAAAAGATGGGAGAAATTGGGAATCATATGGCTAGAGCTGAAATGAATAACTGTTACTATCTGGTATTTGGCCGAATACCACGGTATCTGTGGTATCCAAAATTCTGTTTCTCTTGAAAACTGATGGTATCCGATTTAATATTTGGCAGTTTTCTGGTTAACTGAATTACTGTTTAACAGTCCCTCCCCTCCCCCCTCCCTCCGTCTGTCTGGTTACTTATTAATAAGACTGAATCAAGAATCATTTTGATTCTTGTAAGAATCTTTCAAAAATCAAGAACCATCAGCGAGATCTTGAGATGCTCTTGCTGATGGTTTGAGAGTCTCATGAGATTATCGAAAAAATTAGTTAGTTAGTTAGTTAGTTAGTTAGTTAGTTCTTTGCAATTCGATCCTACCTTTCCCACTAAGGCTCAAGGCACATTACAATACACAAACAGTCAAAAATATATAAAAATAAAACCAAGTATTAAAAGATTCAAATAAGAACAAGTAAATTACACTTACACCCTACTCCCCTACCCTGGCTGCCAAATGGCTGGCTATACACAAAAGTCTTTTATCACCTCCAGAAGATAAGCAGGCTTGGGCTTAGATGCATTATGGGTAATGTAGTAAGTGACAATGCGGGAAGCAGCAATGCAGTAATTTGCTAAACAGTAATATTCTGCATTCCAATTTGGCAGTTAACCCCCATGGTTACCAGATCATTACCAGATAACTGCCAAGCTTTCTGAAATACTGGGTGTTAAATGAGGATATTTTTTTCCCTATCCATTTCAGCTACAATGGGCTAATCCAGGGACTACATTTTTATTTGATGGGAAGTTTAATGCCAAAATGTTACAATAAACAACCCAAGAAGCAGTGAGTTGGAACAAAATGGATTGAGGCTAATGTTCCTAATGAAGGGCATCAAGGGCAGTAAAATGCCTACAGCATGGTCAGCATTGGTGCCATTGAAAGCACAAGAAAAAAGAGCCATAGGGATGGGCGAGTGCAGTTCTGAGTTGGAGTTTGGACCAAACTCGACCAGTTCGGTCGACTGAACCAAACTTCCGAACCGAACTCAATTTTCCAACCGAACCAAACCAAACCGACCCGAATTTCTGAACTCGGCTCTGTTCACCCATCCCTAAAAGATAATATTCCATTTAGTTCAATGAGGTTTGAATTTCCGAACTTTGTTCGGAAGTTCGGAGTTCGGACTGGACTCAAATAGTTTGGTCGACCGAACCGAACTTCCAAACCGAACCAAATTTCCGAACTGAACCGAACCGAATTTCTGAACTCNCTCGGCTCTGTTCACCCATCCCTAAAAGATAATATTCCATTTAGTTCAATGAGGTTTGAATTTCCGAACTTTGTTCGGAAGTTCGAAGTTCAGACCGAACTCAAATAGTTCGGTCAACCGAACCGAACTTCCAAACCGAACTGAATTTCTGAACTGAACCGAACTGAACCGAATTTCTGAACTCAGTTCTGTTCACCCATCCCTAAAGAGCCAGGCAGGAACATATTCTCCATAATGTAAATGACTTGATTTTCTCAAATATGCATCAACAAGTTGTGTATGAAGGCACCAAGTAAGACTCCTCTAAGATGACCATTCTAACCTCTGGTGAGTAGCGGCAGCTGAGATGAAGTGCCAGGGAAGCAGCTACACAAGGATTAGCTGATTGCAGAGCTGACTCGTCTCTCTTGTGCCTGGAGGATTGTTCTTTTTCCTTTATTTATGAGCACCATTTATTTGTTTATTTATTTATTTCACTGATCTTCTACCCCGCACCCTCATACTCCCAGAACAGCTTGGGGTGGCTCACAACACATGTAAACAATAATAATAACAATAAAACAAAATCATATAATACATCTCAAATACAATATAAAATTCATTAAAATACTAAAAATATACTAAAAGGGCAAAAAAAAACAGAGCCTCCCCTAAACCACCCCATCCCACCCTTCCTGTCTCCCTCTCCAAAGGCCTGGTGGGTGGTGGAACAATCAGGTCTTAACCTGTCTTTGGAAAGAGGGGAGATCTAGGGCCAGGCGGGCCTCCATCAGGAGGGAATTCCACAGCCTAGGAGCGGCCACCAAGAATGCCCTCCTCATCGTTGCTACACTGGAAACACAGGGGACTTCGAGTCAGGCATTCCCAGGTGACTGCAGGGGCCGCAATACAACCCAGAGCCTGAGGCAGTCCCACAGGTAAGCAGGGCCCAGGCCATTTAGGGCATTATAGGTCATTACCAACACGTTGAATTGGGTCTGGAAGATAATGTGCCACCAGTGCAGAGAACGGAGCATTTGTGTAATGTGTTCATGGCAACCCATCCACATTAAGAGATGGGCAGCCACATTCTGTACCAGTTGCAACCTCTGGACTGTCCCCAAGGGCAGCCCCATGTAGAGTGCATTACAGTAGTCTAGTCTAGAGGTAATAAAGGCATGGATAATGGTGGCCAGCTCAGAGTCCGAAACATATGGCCGCAGACGTTGTACCAGATGTAACTGGCTAAATGCTCCCCTCACCACAGTCTCCACTTGGAGATTCAGGTGGACCTGTGAGTCGAGGAGCACCCCCAGACTATGGACCTGTGTGGCCAAAGGGGAGGAAACCTCATCAATGATGGGAGACACACACACACACACAGCCCTACCCTCCAACATCACCTCCATCTTGTTGGGATTCAACTTCAGACAGCTCCCCCTCATCCAGTCCCCCACAGCTGCCAGGCACTTGGTAAGCACTAAGACTGCTGGTTCTGGGTCTGCAGAAAAAGAGAGGTAAAGTTGTGTGTCATCGGCATACTGATGACAACACATGCCGAACCCTCTCAAAACCTCTCCCAGAGGCTGCATATACATGTTGAACAGGAGCAGGGACAAAATAGAATCTGAGGGATGCCACACGTGAGGTCCCGGGGAGATGAAGTACATTCCCTGAGAATCACACATTGAATTCTCCCAGAATCATTCAAGAACAATTCCACCCACCCCAGCCCAGTCCCGCAGCGGAGGCACCAACATCTTGTGGTCAACGGTATCAAATGCAGCTGACAGATCTAATAGAATTAAAATAGACAATCTTCCCTGATCTAATTCACAGCGCAGGTCATCAACCAAAGCCACAAGTGCAGTCTCCATGCCAAACCCAGGGTGAAAACCAGACTGCGAAGGATCAAGAAAACTAACCCGATCCAGATGACCCTGAAGCTGCTGAGCCACCACCCATTATAACCATCCTTTAAAAGGGAAGGTTAGAGACTGGTTGATAGCTGGCCAGGGAGTCAATGTCAAGAGATGGTTTCTTGAGCAGAGGCCACACCACCACCTCTTTGAGGCGGCTCGGCACTCTGCCCTCTCTAAGGGAGGAACTGACAACCCCCACCAGCAACAGCCCTAATGTCTCCCAGAAGGCATTAACCAGTCAGGACGGGCATGGATCTAATTTGCAACAGGTGGCCCCAAGGACATCTGCTGCATCAGCGGGCAACTCCCACTGAAATTGATCCCATGAAATCAGACAAGGCAGGGCCCTACCTCAGGTTCACCCACTGCTATAAGTGCAGCATTGAAGTTGTGGTGAATCTGAGCGATTTTATCAACAAAAAAGCCAACAAACATGTCACAGTGGGCACTGGAAGATTCCAGTTCCAGGCAAAGAGAGGCCAGACTGACCAGCCTCTGCACCACCTGGAAAAGCTCCGCTGGATTTGACTTTGCAGATGCAATGAGAGTAGAAAGAATTTTTTTCCTTGCTGTCCACACCACTACAGCATAAGCTTTTAAGCTAGCTTTATGCTGCAGTCGGTCGGCTTCAGGATGAGTCCGGCGTCACCATCACTCCAACCGCTGTCCTTCCTGCTTCATCCAGTGCAGGTCCTCTGTAAACCAAGGGGACCTGCGTATTTGGCATTCTGGAAGCAGATGCCTGGGAGCCCTTTGGTCAATGGCATCAGCCAAAAAGCTGTTCCACAAGACAATGAGGTCATTGAGCGAACGGTCATTGAGAATTGGAGGTAATTCCCCTAGGGCATTCTGGAACCTTTCTGGTTCCATAAGTCTCCAAGGGAGGACCAACTGAACTGGTCCTACACCATTCTGGGGGCAAACATGTGCCAGGAGACCAGTCTGGAGGAGATAATGATCCTTCCATGACAAGGGTATAGTCAATACATTCCCCAACACCAGATCCCCCGCCTCAAAGACAATGCAGAATATCAGGTCAAGGGTATGTCCCCCATCATGCATCGGCCCCACAGCCCTATGAGACAGTCCCATGGTTGTCATGGTGACCATGAACTCACGCTCCGCTCCCCCAAGATCGAAGTCAGCATGGATGTTGAAATTCCCCAGGACTAAGGTCTTGGAGACTCCAAGACCACCTCCGACACCAATTCAGCTAGAGCATGTAGGGATGCTGCCATACAGGTAGGTGTACAGTATATCAGGAGCAGCCACAATCTGTCTCCAGTCAAATCATAAGAACATAAGAACATAAGAAGTGCCATACTAGGTCAGACCAATGGTCCATCTAGCCCAGCATCCTGTCTCCGGCAGTGGCCAATCACGGTGGCTTGGGAGAAGCACCCAACAGGTCACAATGGGGGATCTATTCCCTGTTGTTTTCCCCCAGCTCCCGTCATGTTCCCTGATCCTGTCTGGCTAATAGCTGCTAATGGACCTATCTTCCAGAAACTTGTCCAAACCTCTTTTAAACTCAGCTATAGT
>QEPC01009833.1:169351-205260 GCA_003113815.1 Sphenodon punctatus | reverse complement strand
CAGTCATTTAGGGCATCCAGAAAATTGACCTCAATGTTCCACCCCACGGAAACATTCCCCCAATCAATATTAGGGTAATTGAAGTCACCCATTATTATTATTATGTTGCCGACTTTAGTATCCTGTCTAATCTCTTTTAGCATTGCTTTATCAGTCTCTCCGTCCTGGTCAGGGGGACAATAGTATAGCCCCACTGCGATACTCTTCCCCTTTATACCTGGAATTTCTATCCATAGAGATTCTAGGGAACAGTTTGCATCCTTTAAAATTTTAATTGTTTTTGACTCAATATTGTCTTTTCAATATAGAGTCACCCCACCACCAACTCTATCTACTCTGTCATTCCGATATATTTTGTACCCTGGTACAAAATATATATATTTTGGACTAAGTGTTCAGCCAGGTCTCTATAATACACACAAAGTCAGCTGACTGATCCAGGATCAACTCCTGGATTGTTGTAGATTTATTACCAACCGACCTCGCATTCATCAGCAGCAGTCCCTGACTAGCCCCGCCTCCCCAATTTCTATCTCTGCATTACCTGTGCGGGGGCCTGTGCGGGGTACGGGAATCAAATACCTGTCCCTCCTCATCATTGTTACCCACCACCCAGAAGAACCGTAGTTGCCCCAGCCCATCACCACCCCAATGGCTGGGGACTCCCCTCCCAGCCCACCCCCATCCCTGGTGGCTATCTCGCCCAGCCCCTGAGGGAGATGCCCTACCCCCCTTATATCCCTCTCCCAACCTCTGTACCCCAACCCCCCCTCACAGGGGAGCCGGACCCCCACCCCATCAGGTCACCCCCTCACACCAGGGGAACCGTCCCAAGCCTCCCCAACTCAGTCCCCCCTCCCCCTTGCATTGGGGGAGGGAACCATAACCTCCACCTCCACCCAGACTCACTGCTGTCCCAAAACAACCATTACCCCTCTCCCCTACTAAGCAGCCATCACCCCTATAATAGCTCCCGCCATCCCCCCTCAGTCCCACTTAAGGGCTATGCCCAAGGGCCCTTTGATGCAGCCCTTAGGCCTATGGCTGTACTGAGCATGCAGCCTCTTATCCCATCCTGCTTCAAAGTCCCTCCTGGAAGGGGGGACGCCTGCCCCTCTCTGATTACCTCACCCCCTCCTCTGATTTATCTTTGATCTAGCCCCATTGTAACAGAAAGTGATATCCTAAAAAGACAATATAATCTGTTTTGTTAGGACACAGAAGACTTGTTCCTGGAACACAACGGAATACATGGCTGAATCCAGGTCAGAGCTAGGTTGGAATGGACCCTGGTGCAGGAGATGGAAATGGGCTCCCCCGCCCTTCCCCCAGGAAGAATGGGAAGCAGCTACATCAGGAAACTAGGGCTGGAAGTGAAATTTTCACCCTCTTCCAATGCCATCAGAATGGTTAGAAAGGCCTGGCGGCCATTTGTGCATGCACAAATGGACATTTAAATTTTAAATCAGTCCGAATTTTGAATTCCAGGTGGAAAAAAGAGTAATTGTTCAGTTGTTTTGGAAATGTTTTGTGAAAACAGAACAGTTTTTCCAAGCCACTCCTACTGGAAATGTGGGTCCGTGCCAAGGCTGCACTACTAGCCCCTACTATAGCTACACGCTTTCCTGAATCTTAACCATAGTGAAGATACCTGAGTGAAGACAAGATGGTGGCTATAAGCAATGAAGTTACACCAGGGCAAAGTGAGGGAGAGAGCTCCTCACACTTGATCCCCCCCCCCCCAACACCACCCCTTATAATTAACACATTCAAATTAAGGAAACAGACCAAAATTGGGGTTGGGACTGATTCCTTAATCATAAACTTAGGGGCTGGGGTTATCTGCCCTGAGTCTTGAGGAAAGAGCAGGCTATAAATTGAAATAAATAAAACTAAAAGGAGCTCTGCACTTACATGTTGCCGACTTTAGTAGCCTGTCTAATCTCTTTTAGCATTGCTTTATCAGTCTCTCCGTCCTGGTCAGGGGGACAATAGTATAGCCCCACTGCGATACTCTTCCCCTTTATACCTGGAATTTCTATCCATAGAGATTCTAGGGAACAGTTTGCATCCTTTAAAATTTTAATTGTTTTTGACTCAATATTGTCTTTTCAATATAGAGTCACCCCACCACCAACTCTATCTACTCTGTCATTCTGATATATTTTGTACCCTGGTACAAAATATATATATTTTGGACTAAGTGTTCAGCCAGGTCTCTATAATACACACAAAGTCAGCTGACTGATCCAGGATCAACTCCTGGATTGTTGTAGATTTATTACCAACCGACCTCGCATTCATCAGCAGCAGTCCCTGACTAGCCCCGCCTCCCCAATTTCTATCTCTGCATTACCTGTGCGGGGGCCTGTGCGGGGTACGGGAATCAAATACCTGTCCCTCCTCATCATTGTTACCCACCACCCAGAAGAACCGTAATTGCCCCAGCCCATCACCACCCCAATGGCTGGGGACTCCCCTCCCAGCCCACCCCCATCCCTGGTGGCTATCTCGCCCAGCCCCTGAGGGAGATGCCCTACCCCCCTTATATCCCTATTGGACAAATGATGATTGCACACACAGTTTTTAAACAACCATTTGTCTGAACAGTATTTATCCATTGTATATAGTAAATACTTACAAATAACAGATATGTAGAGTTGAAATTAATAGTAAATTTGCTATCAGTGGTTCATATCCTCCATTCTGGATAGTTGGATGATTATCAGGCTATTACCCGATTACCATGACAATTAGGTGTCAAACTGAATAACTGGATAATACTGAAATGGTTGATCATTTTACCAAATGACTGCATTACCGTATTATCACCTTACTGCTCTGATACCAGGTCCAGAGGAGGTGCAGAGTGATAGGAAAGGAATTATGGGCAAATGGTAAATGACAATATGGTAAATGGAAATACAATAAATGGCACACAGTGATATTATTCAGTAATGCAGTAAATTGGTAAAATAGTTAACCAGTTATTCCACTGAACAATAAACAGATACTGCTCAGTATCAGATTGGATAGGATTAGGGATGTGCGAACAGATCACTGTTCAGGTTCGGTCCATTACAGTTCGGCCATTCGGTTTGGTCGCCAAGTTTGGGTTCAGTCATTCGGTTCAGTTGAGTTTGGTTCAGTCATTCTGAGGTTACCAGTGCCACCCCCAGACACTGAGCAGACAAGGTCCGATGTCTGGAGGTGTTACGTGAGGTATGAGGATGGCTCTGCAGAATGCAAGGTAAGGCACAGGGGCTGGAACAACAGGGAATGGATTTCCCTATGACCTGTTAGGAAGTCCCTTGTTGATAGATATTGGCCACCCACCCTCTTGTGGAGACAGAATGCAGGCAGGGCTTGACAGACCATTGATCTGACGCAGTATGACACTTCTTATGTTCCTATCATTTTATGTTCTTTAGGTCTTCCATAAAAAGTTATGGAGGCAGCATGAGGGGACCACATCAGGGCTGATAGCCCACAGTGAAAAGCTCCATGGACCGACGGTGAGGCAGCAGCAGCAGGACTCTGGCATCGTGGCCGTGGAGCATCCTCATTGCCAGAAGAAGGGGAGGAAGGCACAGCAGAAGCAATGCCATGTAAGCCCTTCCCCCTCCTCCAGCTCTGATGTTGAGTCGTCCAGGCCCTGGGAGTCTGCAGTGGCAAGGGCATTTCGGGCTGAGGTGGAGAGGCCCATCCAGGACTTCATGGCTGGCCTGCAGCAGACAGCGGCCACCATGGAGAATCGCCTGGTGGAATAGTTCCAGGTTCTCGATGTGGAGAAAAAGAAGGTGAAGGCATACACCCAGGTCGCCTCCGCTGAGACGGAACACCTGGAACTGTACCACCAATAGGTCTCCAGGTGGAATGCAGCTGTGGCAGGGGTCGTGGACTTTGCCTTGGCTCATGGCTATGATATGCCAGAGCACAGGGTGCCCACCCCTCAGTCCTGTCCTGTGCCCCTTTTGCCTTTCTCCTAAGTTCCGAGGGACAGACCCAAAGGCAAGAAGGTTAGACCCATTTCTTTTCTTTGTATATATGTTTCGTTTGGATTTTATACTGTTGATGTTATTGTTCTTTAAAAATTGTTTATAAAGGTTATATTTGTTGTTACTTGATTTGTTTGAACAGTCCAATCTTTTATCCATCTGTGTTGAAGTTCTGGGAGGTGGAAGAATCTCATACAGCTAGTCGATCCCTACCAGCAGCACCTCCACATGTAGCATAGGTAAGGTATTACTCCCAAAGATGTGCCAGCAGCAGGGTCTCAATTTGAAGACAGCCCCCCAGGAGGGGCAGGGCTTGTGCCTGTGTGTGTGTGTGTGTGCCAGAGAAAAAGAGAGACAGGCTCCTTGGCAGTGGGCAGCAGGCGGTGGGTGTTGGTGGTCAGAGGGGCTTTTTTTCAGCAGCTTCAGCGGGCTTCCGTGGGTGGGTGCTGAGGAGTAGACTGGTGGGGGAGGGGCAGGCTGGCATGCAAGCCAGACACCGGGCTTCTGGATGCAGTGGAATGGAATGACAGTTCCCAGTGACTAGAATGATGGTCCCAGAATCTCATTGATGGTTCCTGGGACGGGTGGGTATGACTGATTCAGGTACAGTGGAATGACAGCCTATGGGAGCTGAATGATGTCCCTAGAAATAGTGTATGTTTGGGCACACTTCATTCAATCGTGCGATAGGTAGGTATAGAAACGCACACAGGCAGGCACATAATACATTCCACATTTTGTTATATTCCATCTCATTCTGGTAGGTTTGCTGCTGCTTCATATGGGCATCGGGCAGAGATGATTCCTTCCTGGTTCTTAGGGATGTGCGAACATGGTTTGGAAGTTCGGAGTTCGAACTGAACTCAAATAGTTCTGTCGAGTGAACCAAATTTTTGAACAAAACTCAATTTTCGAACCAAACCGAATTTCCGAACTCGGTTCTGTTCTCACATCCCTACTGCTTCTGGCAGGTGGCAGCTTCAGCTGGCCTCCCCTCCACCCCATCTTTCTCATTCTAGCTGGGAGCCTCTCTCTTTCTCCTTCTCTCTCTGGCCATATAGTGCAGGGTGGGATCATGTCTGTCTCTCCTTCCAGCAGTGGGGAGACTTTTTTTCTCTCTTTTTTTTCTCTTTCTCTCTCTCTCTCGGAAGCAACCTGGGCGGGCAGACAGGCACCTTGGCATGAGAGGCAGGAAGGTGGGCTGAGGCAGGCTTTGAGCTTGGTGGCAACCTGGGATACAGAACCCTTGCACAGACAGCATATAGGCCTGGGGGCCATTGACAGCAGCAGACAGTGGATTTCCAGGGTACAGAACCCTTGGCATAGACAGCATATAGACCTGGGGGACACTGGCACTAGCAGCAGCAGACAGTGGGTTGCCAGGGTACAGAAACCTTGGCACAGACAGCATATAGGCCTGGGGGCCATTGGCAGCAGCAGACAGTGGGTTGTCAGGGCAGGTAGTCAGGCAGCATGGCATGAGCGGCAGTCAGGCAGACTGAGGGCAGGGTTCGAGCTTTGCAACCTGGGTGGGCAGGAAGTCAGGCAGCATGGCATGAGAGGCAGTGGGGTTGGCAGACTGGAACATTGGCAACAGGGCACTCAGATAGGCTAGCAAAGACTGTGTGCAGTGTGATAGAGCGAGAGCCAGTCGTAACTTGTCACATAGGTGGGCCAAAATCATGTAGCCATAGGATGACTGGCAGACTGGCTTACAGTTTTGCAATGCCCCCCTGTGTCATGAGGTCAGTCAGATAAGGCAGCTGAGGCTGTCTAGTATGGGTGGGGGCAGGGTGGGTGTCAGGCATTGGGAGGAAGGGACAGCACCTCAGCAGCACAGCAGCAGTAGCCCTAGCCCAGATTGAGGAGGAGGACCCCCATCCCGTGACTGTCCCTGGCATGGGATGGCATGTGCCAATGCACCATCAATCCTTGTCAAAGGGCAGCTCAGGGAATCCCAGCAGTGGAAGGTTCACATTAATGAACAGCAACTGCTCCACCAAGTTGGCCCCCATTCTCAGACGGTGCGGGGAGTAAATGTCCCCCACCATCGAGAACACCCACTTGCTAGGCACACTGCTTGGTGGGCAGGACAAGAGACCCTTGACCACTTTCGACAGGGCTGGCCACACATTGGCCTTGCTGGCCCAGTAGGCCAAGGGATCACTGCTGGGATCAATGCAGGGCTCCTCCTCAACGTAGCTCTCCACTGCTGCTGAGGTGCCATCATACTCCCTCTCATAGCTCTGTTTGGGAACCACCTCCTGCACTGCCCTCAGCCATGCTGCTTGCCCTATTGTGCACGGCACCATGCTTCCCAGAGTGGCCTGCACATAGGCCGAGCTGCTTCTTCTGCTGCTGGCAACAGGGGTGCTGCTGCTGCTGGCAACAGAGGTGCTGCTTCTGCTGGTGCTGCTGCTACCGCCAGGGCTGGTGGCAGGGATAGACCTGCCTGGCTGAGAGGGATGACTGCTTCCACTCCCACCATCCGCAGGGGTGTCCTGCTGCATAGCCCGCTCTGCCTGCTGGACCATCTCCACCAGTACACCCTTCCGGAGGGCATACAGTACTCTCTAGCATGCCATGCTGCCAATGACCCTGGGGTCCAGCATTGTTGCCAGGACATATTCCTCCCACTGCAGGAGCGTGCCAAAATGTGCCTCCAGCCCTGACTTCAGCTTCCGCACCATGTCAAGCACCTTATCGGCCAGCTTTCTGCCCACATGACCACAATCCCACCACCTGAGAATGTCATCCAGACTCCTGTGGAGACTATGGACCAGAGGGGTCACCTGGCTGAGGGTGGCAGTGGAGCTGCTCACGGTCTCTGTCATGGCCAGGAATGGTCTCAGGATGAAGACTGTTTGAGCCAGGAGCTCCCATTCTGATCCATTAAACCCTTCCAGTGCCCTGCAGTCCATCTCCAGTTGAACCTGATGCAAGGCGGCTTTCTGCTCAAGAAACCGCTCGAGCATCAGGAAGGTAGAATTCCACTGTGTGGCCACATCCTGGACTAGCTGGTGCCCAGGGGAGCCTTGCTCAGCCTGCTTCTCCCAGAGGAGCTTGCTATCCTTCAAGGTACAGTTGAAGAACCCTGTCAGCTTCCTCCCCCGCTTGATCAGGGAGCTAAGGGTGCCTGCCCCCATCGCCTTAGCCCCCAAGGCCAGAGCGTCCGTGACCACCAGGTGAAGGGTGTGTGTGGTGCAAGCGATGCTGGTGAAGCCCCTGTCATGGACTGCCTTTTGTACATTTGCGGCATTGTCAGTCACCACGCACCCCTTGGTGAAGGCCACGCCTGGCGTAACCCACTCCCTCACCATGGCAGCCAGGGCTAACTCTATGTTCCTGGAGGTATGGGGGCTGTCCATTACTTATGCCTGAAGCAGGGCCCACCAACACCCTGCTTCGGGACCCCTCCTGCCACTCCCAAAAGCTGACTCCGGGTACACATGCTGGGCATTCCTGCTGGACCACAGTTCCATTGTGAAGTGGACCGTGCACCCACCCCCCCAAACCCCTGCCAGCTGCTCCCTCACCTGCTCCTTCAAAGCCCTGTAAAGGTCTGGCATCGCAGGCCGACTGAGGGTGGTGTGGGACAGCAACTTAAACTCAAGGGCCAGGAACCCAATCAGACGCTGGAAGTCCTTGTCCTCTACAATTGAGAAGGGCTGCCCATCCAGCGCAATCATTTCACCCAACAGGCACTTGGCTTTCTCTTGAAATCCATGCTGCCCTGCTGCTGATGGCCTTAGCAACTGCCCCCACCCCAGCTCCTCCATGGTGGACTGGCACTACTGGTGAGGCTCCTGCTTCTGTTCTTCCCCCCTGCTCCTGCTGGTAGAGGCAGCAGTTGGTGCAGGATGCTTGCCCGCTGAAGGAGTTGGGCGACTGGCCGCTGCAGTCGGGAACCCACTGGCATCCACTTCCCCTGCCTTCCCACTTAGCAGCAGAGCACTATGGCATGACTTCAGGAGCCTCGCCATTGTAGTTGTCCCAAGGTTGGCAAGCACCTGCCCATGCTTCACCAGCTTATTGCACAAAGTGCACTGCACCTCTCTGGGATCATCTGCCTGCACCAGCTTAAAATGTTCCCAGACAGAGGATTTCCCCCCCCCTCCTGCCTTCTGGCCTGCCCCAGGTGACACACTGCTGCCAGCGCTTCTGGGAGGGGCAGGAGCTGGTGGCACTGGCGACACAGCTCTGGGAGGAGGGTCAGCCATCGCCTCAGCTCCAAACATCTCCTTTGTGGCACTAGTGTCTGCCTCTGACTCACTGTCCACGATCACGGTGATGTCCAGTGAAGGGGAGTACTAGGACCCTGAGGCTAGACTTCCCATGCCTGCCATGCTGCTGGCACTCTCCCTGTGTCCCCCTCTATAGCTGCTACTGCTGCTGCTTCTACCCCTCTCCCTTCTGCCATTGCTCAGGTATCGGGCCCTGCTTCTAGCAGCCGGGGTGGGATCCATCAGCTCTGAACTGCTGGGGATCACCTCCACAATGAGAGACATTGGTGGCCCTGGAGGAACATCGGAAGCAGCAGCACCTGCTCTTGCAGCCACAGCAGAGACAGCCACAGCCTCATGTACTGCAGGCCTTCCAGTGCCCTGCGTGGCAGTGGAGGGTACTGCCAAGAGGTGATGCTAAGCCGCTGAAGTCTGTTACCCTAAAGCAGGCCTGTGGAGTTTGGGGCGTGGTGATGTGCTGTGGCTGCTGCTGCTGCTTCTCCATGGGCACGGCCCCTGACACCTCTCCCACGTGCCCCATTGCCTGACTTACGGGCAGGAGACCAGCCCCTCTTACTTCCCTTCTCCATGTCTTCTAACTCAAACACACACAAAGATTTTATTTTTTTAAAGTTTTTTTTTAACTCCATTTTTTTATCTAATATTATATCTATCTCTACACTAAATCAAACTGCTATTAACTATTCTAAAACCTATGGAACTATATGGAATATCCTAATAACTACAAATGCCTTGTCCTACAAACACACTCTATCTATCTATCTATCTATCTATCCAATATTACACAGGAGGAAACACAAAGAACACAGGGAGCAATACAAAACTGAAATGAAAATCAATCTAACAATAATCCTACTCCAAATAAATCCAAAACATAAAACAGGGGAAGGGAATCAGGGATGGCATAAGAGGGAGAGGAAAGGATTCAATGGAGGGGGGAGGGAGGGAGGAAGATTGATCACAGGGAGCACAGGGAGGGGTAAAAAATAAAAATAACATCTAAATCTATCTAATATAATCAAAATAAATGATACTATGGAGGTAAATGGGTTGGATGGTTGAAATAGGAGGATGGGAATGGATTGGGGAGCTGAGAGGTACAAAACTGCTGGGAGAGGGACCCTTCTGAAAACACCTGCTGTCAGGAACAGTGACTAGCTCAGAAGGTGTTGGGAAGGGGGGAGGGCAATGAGTTTTGTTACTTGCTGCGCCCGCCTCACCGCAAGCCCCATTGGCTCCATGCAGCCTAGCCCGTGGCCAATCGTAGACTGCGAAGCCAGTGGTCTGAGGAGAAAAGAGATGGTGATTGGGCAGGCTGGCTGCTACTCCAAGCCTCTCCACCCTTGGTGCCTGGAAGTCTGCTCCTCAGCTGACTCCCTCCCTGTGCCTGCCTGTGTCAGGCAGTGCTCACCAACTGGCAGTGGTCAACTTTCCACCACCTGAATCACTCGAACTCAATCCAAACCGACCAAACTGTTCAGTCGTTTCAGAGTTCGGTATTGGGTTGGGTTCGGGTTCGGGTTCGGATTCAGTCATCCGAACAGACCGAGTTTGGACCGAACTCCGAACTGCCAAACCACGTTCGCACATCCCTAGATAGGATACCATGGATCTGATTAGTTAGTGGATAACTAATTAGCAGCAGATAACCATTTCAGACCCACAGATATCCTATCAGTCTTCAGGATTAGTGCTGAAACTCAGTCCTCAGTTTTCCCCAGAAAACTTTGAGGATCAAGGTACTCGAGTCGGATTTCCAAGTTCCCACATTTCTAGTAATGGCCCCTGAAACTTTGGAACTCGGAAAGTCCTTGGCTGAGTATAGGGAAGGAGGCTGGAGAGTGGTGCTATAGGTTCCTGCTCCCCCTTCCCTGGCCCCTGCTGGCCATAGAGAGAATAGACCAGTGGGAGCCAGGAGATGGGGAGGCAGGGGCCTAGTAGGGGCTCAGGGGCGGTGATAAGGGGATGGGACCCTAGTGGGGGCTGAGGAATAGAAAACTCACTCTCTGGAGGGGCTCCAGTGATGCATGAATTCCTCAGGACTGGATAGTTTGGGGGGGGGGGTAAGCTGGGCATACTCAGAAAGGCTGAATTGCCCCTTCTGAGCATGCTAGGCCTTTCCAAGAATGTGCCCTCAGCGCACCATTGCCATCTTGGAAAGGTCTGAGCATGCTCAGAAGGGCCACACATCGCTAGAGCCCCTCCGTAAGGTGAGTACTCTACTCCCTCAGCCCCTGCTAGGTTCTGCCCCCCTTTTGCCCAGCCTATTCCCCCCCTCCTGCTCACTCTAGCCTCTGGCCTCCTCCTTGGCCCCTGCCCTCAGAATTTCCAAGTATTCTCCGATGGTCCAAGTTCCGAGTTCTGATGTCTGAGTCCTCAGAAAAAGTTCTGAGTGACAGCTGAGGACTCGGTTCCAGTACTCAAAACCTCGGAAATCCTCACAAGTGTTCAGAACACGTCTTTGGTGCAACCTTATTTCCAAGGAACAATGCAGCTAACTCTCTGTCCAATGCGCCATGATGTAGGTAAGAGTTAAAGTATACACTATACTTACACTCCCACACACAGAGAGAAGCTATCATAATTAATTAGTGGTAAAAAATTGAAAGGAGAATTTTACATTATTTGGAATTAATTATCTACCAAAGGCTAATTAGAGGTGTCAGCAGGAAATTAACATTAAAAAGTGCTGTGTGAAACTATCAAAAAAATGTAAATGAAGTTCTTTTTGTTCTGTTTGTCTGATTATCTCTCAGCTTAAAAAAGAAATTGCTTGGAAGAGGTGGGAGAACAGACCTGAACCTGGAATGATCTACAGCTATGACATGTGTCAGCTGACTTGTATTTTGCATTTAAATTCTAACGTTCCAGAGTCCAGATGAACTTTCTTTGGCTCAGTCTCTAACCACGTCTGTAGGCGAAAAGTTACGACTGGAAAATCTTTTGACATACAACTAGGACTGAAAATCGATCTCATATTTTTCTCGGTTCTCATCGGGAAATTGGGGAATCAGACTTCTTGATGAGACTCAAGGGAAAAAATGACAAATGAGAAAAGTCTTGATGTTGACAAGTTCTCATGGAGATTTTTTTTCTCAATTAAAAAGAAAAAGACAAGAACTGTGCATGCGCAAATGGCCACCACAGCCACTCTGTTTATGTCCAGCCCTTTTCCAAGATGGTGCTGACAGCGTCACTGCCCTTTTGGGGAGGCAACCACTCTGCCCATGTGTGGTGGCCACTTTGTGAATGCGCAGAATAGCTGTCCATTTTGGAAAAGCATGTGCATGTGCAGAATGGCCTGGCGGCTAGTTTGTGCATGTCCACAGGCTTGTTTGTTTGTTTTTAGCAAAAATCTTGCAAAAATCTCAAAACATTAATGAGATCCCTGTGAGATCCCAAATTGATTCTCATTTCATCCCTACATACAACAGCTAATCACCTAACATTTTCAACAACCAAGCTGCCACAGAAGGAGTCTGGACTAGGGCTGAAATGAATAAGTGTTTTTGTATCTGTGAATTTTATTATTCACATTTTTATAGCCTGCTGAACAGATGAATAATTAATTATTCTCCATGGAAATGATATTCACATATCATTTATTTGATTATTTTTTTTCAGTTATTTTGACCATTTTGGAATTTTGTTATTTTGGTTATTTTATTTCAGCACTGTTAGCAATTTTGCTGATGGTGTGCACTCATTGGAGCTTAAACAGATCAGCTGTTCCATCTCTGTGGAAATTCTCCACAGAGATGAAACAGTTTGCAGAGATCTGGCATGGTGAACATGTCATGAGGAATCTCTACTGAACTGGGTCAATGTAGAGAGAGGGAAGATGGGTCAATTTAGAGAGAAGGAAGATAAATACACAGTCAGGAAAAAGACCTTCTGTGAATGCACAAAATGATGCCATTCTCAGGAGGAGTCTTTTCCTCTAGTACTGTGTAGACATACACAAAATGGCTGCTCATGTGGGATACGAAGCCAGAGAGGATAATATTTATCTCCAGAAGAACATGACCAAGATTGGGGATGGTTTGTGTTCTGCCCAGCCTCGATCAGATCAGTAGATCCTGCAGGATATGTAGTCCAGGTGGGTTCTTCACCTTGGCTCTTAATAATAGAGCCAGTGTGGTGTAATGGCTATGTGTGCGGTAGTTGGAAGGGGGAGATCTCAGTTCTAGTCCTGCCTCAGCCAGAAACTCACTGGGTAATCTTAAGCCAGTCACATTATTTTTTCAGCCTAACCTGCCTCACAGGGTTGTAGTGAGGATTAAAAAGTTGTGTTCATTGTATGTAAAACCCTCCAAGTGCCATGGCATTGGGGCGCTATATAATTTTTTAAAAAACAAATAGTGCTGAAATGAAATAACTGACATGACCAAAATGACCCTATATATGGAACTGAAATAATAAATGGATATTATTTTCTGGAAACCAAGCAGGAAACAAATAGGAGTTCATATTCCCTTCATCAGACCTGATTCGAAGTAAAAAAAGTTGTTTCATACAGTATTCCCCAGTTATTTGTTTTTGCTCTGTAGGAAACTTGGCTTTCTCTAGTGAATCAAGGTCATCAGACACCTCTCCCCAATCCCACAGCTTTCCCACACTTTGTAAATACCTTTAGATGGTATTAATCAATCCAGCATGTGGTCTGCCGGTAGTCCAGACCTCTTTTGGGTGGCTCTCACAAATCTTTGTGATCCAAACCTTTGGCTGATCCAGACCTTGAAGTTTGAATAAACCAATTAACTTTTTAAAAAGGAAAACCCACACGCACACACGGATTACTATTTTCTGTTTATACAAACCCTGTAAACATGAAAACCCCACACGATAGAAGAAATCTCAGCCCCTCTCAGAAATCTGTCCCTGTAAGGTTTCCAGCTATATATCTAAAACAAGAAGTTTGAGTCAATATTGATTTGCTTTGCAACTAAGCCGTTAGCTGTGTATCCAGATTTGACCTCCCAACTATATGAAGTTCACTAGCAAGAAGCAGTGCAGTAAAAGAACAAATTATGTATTCTTAGACATTTTGTCATGTCACAGTAAATAGGACATGACTAGGGCTGAAACAAAATTTTGCCAAAATGGGAAATCTCATTGGAAGACCCGTTCCCAATACCATTTCGGTTGAATCGAAAACCTCTCAGTACTTGGCAATGTCCTCAGCAAAACTTTGTTTCTTGATTTACTGACTTTCTGCTTACCAGAATCCCATTTATCAGTTTACCATCCATTTCAAATCCCAAGAAGTAATATTGACGCAATACCACGGTTCTCGCACTCCATTTTTCCTTGTACTTCTTTGTCACTCATTGGCTGGTGCGCAGATTCCTTTACTAATCTGCAATCCAGTTGTAGATTAGCCAAAGGCAAGCAACGGGAATAAGATAGAACAATTCTTATTTGAAACACTGCAGTGGAGGTTAAGGGATACTTTGAGAAGTTTAATGGGTGGACTATTGGCATAGCGATTTGATTGGCTCAGAAATGCAGAAACAACAAACCCAGAAGCAAAATGGTACCCTCAGCAATGTGATAAGTGGTAAATGAATGGTACAGTTTTCACAATTGAGAGATGTAAAAAGTGGTGTGCCCCAGGGATCTATATTGGGACGGGTGCAGTTTAATGTATTCATTAATGATCTGGAAAAGGGCATTAAGAGTGAGGTGATCAGACTTGCAGATGACTAGGGATGGGCGAACAGAACCGAGTTAGGAAATTCGGTTCGTTTCAGTTCAGTTCAGAAGTTTGGTTTGATCGACCGAACTATTCGAGTTCGGTCCGAACTCCAAACTTCCGAACAAAGTACGGTAATTCAAACCCCATTGAATTAAATGGAATATTATCTTTTAGGGATGGGCGAACAGAGCCGAGTTCGGAAATTCGGTTCAGTTCAGTTTGAAAATTCGGTTCGGTCGACCAAACTGGTCGAGTTCGGTCCGAACTCCGAACTTCTGAACCACATTCACCCATCCGTACAGATAACACCAAGTTATTCAAGGTATTTAAAACACAAGCAGACTGTGAAGTACTGCAATGGGATCTTACGACACTGGGTGCCTGNCCAAGTTATTCAAGGTATTTAAAACACAAGCAGACTGTGAAGTACTGCAACAGGATCTTACGAGACTGGATGGGCATCTAAATGGCAGCTGAGATTTAATGGGGACAAGTGCAAAGTGATGCACGTAGGGAAAAATAACCCAAACTATGAGTACACAATGCTGGGTAGGTACTAAGCTAAGAGTTACTACTCAGGAAAAAGATCTGGGGGTGGTTGTGGACAATACAATGAAATCCACAGCGTAGTGCGCAGCAGCAGTCAAAAAACCAAACAGAATGTTAGGAATAATTCGGAAGGGGATACAAGCTGGGTCTCTTCAGCTTAGAGAAGAGAAGGCTGAGAGGTGACATGATAGAGGTTTATAAAATCTTGGGTGGTATGGAATGAGAAGATAAGGAACAGTTATTTACCCTTTCAAATAGTACTACTAGTACTAGGGGACACTCCATGAAACTAGCTGCTGGCATATTTAAAACAAATAAAAGGAAGTTCTTTTTCACTCAACGCATAATTAAGTTATGGAATTTGTTGCCATAGGACGTTGTCAAGGCCAGTAGTATAGCTGGGTTTTAAAAAGGCCAGGATAAGTTCTTGGAGAGTCGGTCCATTAATGGCTATTAACCAAGTAGCTTATGGGATGAACTTCTTACTGTCAGAAGCTGGGAGTGAACAACTGGGAATGGATTGCCTATTGTGACTATTGATTCTTCTCCCATGCAATCAAGATTGGTCACTGTTGGAGGACAGGAAGGATGCTGGGCTTGATGGACCATTGGTCTGACTCAGTATGGCACTTCTTATATTCTTATACTTGGTAAGTGGCAAGCAGAAATTTGGTAAATTTGGAAAAATTGGTACTGCCAAAAATTTAAATCATGCATTTGTATTGAGAAATGGTTGGGAAATTGTTCCCTGTTCCTGATATGACAAAATTTCTCTTGAGTAGCAGTTTATCTGCTTGCTTCATCCCTAGACATGACTGAATAATGTTTCCTGGGTGCATCAGTGCTTTTAAGACTGTTAATAAGCTGGCTCAGAAGGACTTTTACTAAAGAGACTGTAAACTAGGACTAAAAGGAATATGATTTTTATTTTCATGAAGATAATTTACGTATTCAATCCCAACAAATATACAAATTCATCTCTGTACTACTGCAGAATTCACAACTTTGCTTTCAATTGTTTTGTGTTTGGTAAATGAAGTAACCAAAATACAAAACATTAAGTAATTGAATAGGCAAAGGAACCAAAATATCGATCACAAAGTAACCAAAACAAATACTGAGAACTGCAGATGAATCAAAGAGCAAATAATACTTCAGATTTGCTTCATTTAAATTAATAAGGATACACCAAAGTTGTCAAATCTGGATCATCATTTCAGTCCTACTGTGAACACAACTTTTCAGCAGAGACAGTTTCCATTCACTCACACCTCTTTTTCCTCCCATGCAGCCAAAAAGGGGGAAAGGAAAGCCAAAAAAGAAAGCAGGACTCAAAAATCAAGTCTCTGAATCAGCTCAGCCTTCAAAGTGTTTGACTAGCCCCAGTAATGGTGGGCAGCAGACATCAGTGGAAGGGACTAAACAGAAAAGAGTAGGGATATGCAGTCTATGTAGAGTGACACAATAATAACATGTTGAAAGTCCTTTTCCTCTTCTGTGTGCATCAGCTGAAAACATGGAAGGTGGAAAGGAAGTACAGGCTTGATAAGAGAATATTCATCAATCAACTCCCTGAGCCACCATTCTGCTATGTAAGATTTTAAATAATTCAAATTGAATGCAGTTCAAATGGTATCAATTTATTCTGCGGCTTCAAGTTTTCACTACTTAGGGTTTAGCGAGCAATGGAAAAGCAGAAGCCCAAAGCACGGTGAGATACAGCTCCTCCCCCTTGGCCTGTACAAAGATCCTCCAATGGAATTTACTCCACCTAGTCATCCACTCTTCCAGGAAATACAAATCCCTATTAGGAACAGAGTGAGGCTGCATTCACAACTGCCTCGGTGAGACCCAGGAGGGAAGTCGTGGCAGTGGGGAGGAGCCGGAGAGCAGAAGAAGAGCTGGTATGAATGGGGATGTGCAGTGGCTTCCCTTTGGTGCGAACGGGGATGTGCCACAGCTTCCCTCTGGTGCGAACAGGGATGTGCCGCGCTTCCCTCTGGTGCGAACGGGGATGTGCTGCGGCTTTCCTGACGCATGTCAGAGCAGGATTATGCACCCTGACATGTGCGAGGGAAGCAGCGGCACATCCCTGTTTGCACCAGCTCTTCTTCTTCTGTCTGGCTCTTCCCTCACGGGTCTCTCCGCCACAGATGTGAATGCGACCTGAGGGGTGCTGCTCCCTCCTTAACTTTGGCCTAATGCTGAAACAAATATCCCCATGGTGAATATTAGATCTGTCAATTTTTCCCAATTCAAATCATGAGAGACTCTTGAAGAAATTAAAAAGTCATGGGATAGAAGGTAGTGTCCTATTGTGGACTGGTAACAGGTTAAAGGATAGGAAACAAAGAGTAGGACAAAATGGTCAGTTTTCACAATGGAGAGAAGTAAATATTGAAGTGTCCTAGCAATCTGTACTGGGACCGGTGTTGTTTAATATATTCATTAATGATCTAAAAAAATGAGTGAAGTGTGAGGTGATCAAATTTGCAAATGACACCAAGTTATTCAAGGTCATTAAAACACAAGTGGGCTGTGAAGAATTGCAGGGGGATCTTGTGAGACTGGGTGCCTGGGCAGCTAACAAATGGCAGATGAAATTTAATGTGGACAAGTGCAAAGTGATGCACATAGGGAAAAACAATCCAAACGTTATGTACACAGTGCTGGGTTCTAAATTAGGAGTTACCACTTATGAAAAGGACCTTGGAGTTGTAGTGGACAATACATTGAAATTCTCATCTCAGTGTGTGGCGGCCAATCAAAAAAGCCAACAGAATGTTAGGAATTATTCGTAAGGGGATAGAGAATAAAACTGAAAATATCATAATGCCACTATATAAATCTATGGTGCGACCGCACCTTGAATATTGTGTGCCATTCTAGTTGCCCCATCCCAGAAAAGGTAAAGTAGAAATAGAAAAGGTACAGAGAAGGGCAACAAAAATGATAATGGGTATCAAATAACTCCCCTGTGAAGAGAGGGTGGATAGGTTGGGGCTCTTCAGCTTGGAGAAGAGACGGGGATATGATAGAAGAGGGAGACAACTGAGAGGGGATATGATAAAAGTTCATAAAATCATGAGTGGTGCACTGTGGAACAAGTTAATAGGGAATGGCTATTTACCCTCTCAAATAATACTAGAACTAGGAGACACCTCGTTAAACTACTTAACATACAATTAAGCTGTGGAATTCATTGCCAGAAGAAGTGGTCAAAGCCAGTAGTATAGCTGGATTTAAGAAAGGTTTGGACAAGTCTCTGTAGGATAGGTCCATTAGCAGCTATTAGACAGGTAGGTTTGGAGAATGTAACCTCTTACTGTTGGGAGCTGGGAGTGAACAACAGGGAATGGATTGCTCCGTTGTGACCTGTTGGATACTTCTTCTAAGTGAGCAAGATTGGCCACTGTCCGAGGCAGAGGTTGGGCTCAATGGACCATTGGTCTGACCCAGTATGGCACTTCTTATGTTCTTATGTATCAACAAAATGAATAATGACTGCTATTCAGGTCCACCTTTGTTGAATAACCATTTTGGATTTACAGGACATTTTTTCTGACTTTTTGGTTGTCTGGGCATTCTGGAATTCCATTATTTAGTTACTGTATTTTGAACTGTTACTTTATCATGGTTTGAATTTGGAAAAATGACTGCTATTCAGATCTGCCTTTGTTGGATAACCATTTGGGGTTTGCAGGGCATTTTTTCTGACTTTTTGGATGTCTGGATATTCTGGTATTTCATTATTCAGTTACTCTATTTTAGCTATTTGTACATGTCCAAATGTGATAGCACAAAATGAAATAACGAGATAAATAATCAAATATACGGGCAGCAGAAAAATGAAAAACCAAAATAACTGAGCAACAATGACAACATAAACCATGACACGCAGTTATCTGTTTTGTGCACAGATATCATTTGGATATTCAGAGGGCTATCCAAAAACGTAAATATTGACCATGAAAACGAAACCATCTATATATTTCACGGTTATTTTGGGCCCCCATGGGGAATGGGACTGTTCCCAATGCCCCAAATTCAATGTGCAATGTGTCTCCACCATCTTCCCCTCATATTTCTACAACCCATAACCATATGATAAAGCCTCTGAAGGAGGAGGGGACGCACATCTGTTCTTTAAAATAGTGTCAGGATTTTTCAACCACACTCAGAAGTACCTTCTTCATTTCTTGAACTCTGTCTTGCCACCTGATTGGTACCAGTCTGCCAGCAGCTCCCATATGAAGGTAGCAGGAACTGGATAATCAAGGTTCTCACTGAGCCCGATCCCAAATGCTGCGGATCGTGTGTGGAGCCACATGTGCGCAGAGCTGTACTGAGCTGCACGTAACCTGCATGCATTCCTATTGTGGGCAAATGGAGCCCTGCGGAGCCCACATGCATGCATGCACGTAGGCTCTGTGCGGTTTGGGATGGGGCTCACCAGCCACAATCCCAAAACCCCTTTGGGCAGAATCTGCATGGAATCCACACAGGTTCCACTTGGGTTCAGTGCAGCACTATGTATTCTCAATGGTCATGCATGTGGGTTGTGCATGGTGCACGTGGGACATGAAATCAGCCCCAATATGGCCATCAGCTCTTGCCACCCTTTGGAGGATGCTTGCCCTTCTCTTTTTATCCATATTCTCTACTTGTCTTTCCTTTACACTCTGAGTCTCATCTAGGACCCTGCCTGCTACTGTGCCAACCCTCAGCCCTGATCCCTGCTCTGAGGGACAAGAGAGGAGAGACGAGGGTTAAGGGAATATAGGGACAAACACAGATACATTAAAGAAGTTGCACATGATTAACTTACTTTAAAGAGAAGAAAGTGGAATCCTGGAGAATATGGGTGATTTCAGATGTTACAGGCTCCCGATTCACCACAGTGGATTCCCAGCGGTTGCAAGATGACCAACCACCCCCCGTGGTCCAGGAAAGCCCAGAACAGATGTGATGGAATTGGGACCACGGCAGGGAATCGGGCCATCAGACCACGTCCCGGGGCAGCGCAACAGATGTGACGCCAATTCTGGGCCGTGGTCAAAACACCCAGAAGGCACCGGGGAGGGGAGGGAGGCAGACATGGCCGACAGAGGACAAACGAAGCCAGAAGGGCAAAAAGGAAACACCCACACAAGGGAAACAGGAAGGGAGGGGCTGAGGCAGTACACACAACAGGCACAGAGAAAACGAAGCCATAGCGGAACACACAGCGCAAACACACACCTGGGCACATACACACCCGCACAGGAAAGGAAGGGAAGGGGGAACACAGTGGGACGGCCAACACACACGGCACAATGGGAAAAGGGGTGGGACTTGAGGCCAGGAAAGCAGGGGGGACCGGACCAGGGGCAGGGCAGGACATGGGGAACAGCAGCCAGAACCCTGACAACAGCACAGGCAGCATGGGCAACCCCACAGCTACACAGGCAGCCCAGGCACAGGGGGACCCATCAGTGACAGACCACAGGTACAGGGGAGGCCACATGGGCAGGGAGCAGCCCGTGAACGGTCCAGGAGGCAGACAGGGACCCCACACACCAGTGAGGGTGCGATGGATGGGATGGAGGTGAGCCAGAGCTGAGGAGAAGTGCAGTCGTTCCAACCCCCCCACCCCCCAGAGGAAGCCGGGAGGTGCAGTCCGGGGGCCCCAGAACCCCACAGTCACAGAGTCACCCAAGGGGTTGGGGGGGCGATGGGCACAGGAGGGATTGCAGTCAGACTATGAAGGACAGCAGCACCCGGGGTGCTGGGTGCCGGCTCGGATGTCAGGACACAGCCACAGGAGAAGGCAGCCATGGAGGGGGACACCAGTTGCAGAGGTGGATGTGGGGGGCTGTGGAGGGGACCCAGAGGCACAGGCAGGGGCAGTAAAACCCCAGCAACCAGCCAGCACAGCAGCAAGCCCCGGACATCATGGAGGAAGCGGACAGCGACCCACGGCATCAGGGCGGAGGTGGGATCTCACAGCGGGGCCAGAATCCAGGGCCTGGAAGGCACAGAGGCCTCACAGCCAGCTTCAGGGGGCCACGAAGGGGCCCGGGGCCGGGTGGCCCACCATGTGCACATAGTGGGGCCACTGAAGCATGCCCCAACGGTAGCCCAGTGCAGACATGTGGTGGGCGATGAGGTAGTACACCTCGAAGGGATGCTGTAAGGCGAACCCCACCTGGACATTGGATGGGAAGCACACACCAGCCAGCACCATCAGCTCCACCCCAGTGGGTTCCGACAAGCCATAGTCAGCAGCTGGGGGCCACGGAAGGTGACCGAGCCCCAATAGGTGGTGATAAATGGCCCCATGTGACTTCTGGTACCCACAGGTCCCGTGAACACAGCCAAAAAAAGACATGGCCAGGGAAGGCCCCCCCTCCGCCAGACAGGCCGTGTAGGTGGCCAGGCTGCACACACAGAGAGCAGACACAATCTCCACCGCAGACCACCCCACAGGCGAGCACCTCATTTCCAGGATGCACCCATCGGGAAAGGGTCGCAGGACCAGGGTCTCAGCATGCAGCCGCCAATCGCAGGCGCTCGCCTCATAGCCAAAGTAGTGCAGCCCGGAGCTCAGACTTGTATAGGCACCTGTGAGGCTGTCCGGGCAGCTTAGGAGCAATTGTACAGCCGGGGAATGCCACAGGTCACACAGGGCCATGATCTTGTGGAAGGTCCAGCTATGGGGGGCGCCAGAGGTGGTGGGGCCTGCAAGCCCTGGGGAAGTGCTGCCAGCCATGGTCCAGCATGCGGAGGATAATAACTGCAAGGAAAGAGGGGCCCCACAATCCCTGGAGGGATGGGAGGAGAAGCAGGGGAGCTCCAAGGCCAAGCGATAAGACCACAGGCTGCAACATGGCACAGCAAATGAGCGAGGCATGGCGTGCGGACCCAGCACAGCTGCTGAAACCAAGCACATGTACAGAACAGCCTACACACTAATCATGGTGGCGAGGACAACAGGCATCCAACACAGAGAGGTGGGAGGTGATGGCTGCAGGAATGCAGCTGCTGCCCGCATGCCCGGGTGCAGGCTGGACCATTCACCAGGACCCGTGCAGGGACCGCAGGTGTGCGCAATGGTGCACACACTGCCTCCCCACCCCAGTCGCCCTGCAGGAGCCAGGCCAGCCGGCCAGGGGGGACAGCCAGATGTGACCTGGGGCCTCCCGCCCGGTCGCCAGGTTGTGACCTGGAGGTGGGGTGACACATGCCCCAGTCTATAACGGATGAGGCTCCAACCCACCCAGTGCATGGTTCACCATGGAGCTGGGATGGTTGTGCACCTGCAGGATGCACCTGGAAGTCTGTGCACAGTGGTACCGCTCGCACACTGACCTATTGCACATCCAGACCGCAGAGGTGCACCTGGCCACCCAGCTGCGGGTGTGCATGGCCAGGAGCACTGTTAGAGCCCAGAGAGCCCACCACGGGTGCAGGTGCTCCCTGGCCTGGCTCAGGGCCCGGTGAGTGTCCAAGACGGCCTGGCAGGCCCTCATCCATGCCCAGAGTCGGCTGCTGCGCTTTGTGAGGCGGCTGGCCGGCTCCAGTGGCAGAGGGAGACCATGGGCCGCACAGCCCTGCTCGCTGTGCCCATTACCAGGAGGGTATGGTTCACAGAGCAGGGACAGGAGTGGTGGGCCAGGGCGTTGGCTCAGTGGGATGAGACCGTCTGGAGAGTGTACTTTCGGATGGACAGGTGCATCCTCCTGTGACTCACGGAGCTGTTAACAACCTGGCTGGAGTGGCAGCACACCCCCATGCGAGCCCCCATTGGTCCAGTGGGTGTCCATCGGGGTCTGGGCCCTAGCAACACCTGACTCCTGCCAGTCCATCTCACAGCACTTCGGCGTCAGGGTGAGCACCATCGTCGGGATCCTGCGAGACATCTGCGAGGTGGTGGAGGGCGTGCTCCTCAACCAAGCAATCCAGCTGGTGGACCAGGATGCCGTGATGGCTGGCTTCACGGCTGGAGGATTCCCCAACTGCATGGGCACCGTGGACAGCACCCACATAGAGATCCTCCACCCCTCGGATGGGGAGGTCGTGGAATATGTCAACCAACACGGGTACCACTCCCTGCAGCTGCAGGCAGTCGTGGACCACCGGGGGTGGTTCATAGACATTTACATGGGCCATTCTGGGTGCAGCCACGATGCTTGGATCATGACCATCTCTCCCTTCTATGCCCGGATGTACCACGAGGATTTCATGGACATGGGGATGACCCGGATCGAGGGGGCACTGATGCCTGCATCCTGGTGGACCCGGCCTATCCACTCACCCGGTGGCTGATGAAGGCATACCCAATTGCCAGGAACCCTGTGGAGGCGCTCTACAATACCTGCCTGTGTGCAAGCAGGACCGTGGTCCAGAGAGTCTTCAGGGCCCTCAAGCAGTGCTGGAGGTGCCTCGTGGGCTGGCTGGACTACACAGCGGAGACATAGGCCCTGGTGATCAGAGTCTGCTGTGTGCTGCACAGCGTGTGCGAGACCAATGGGGCTGCCCTCGACTACCCCTTGCCCCGGCACCCTCCCGGCCCTGTGCCTCTCTTTGTGAATGCTGAGAACCTGCGGGAGTACCAGTACGCAAATCACATCCATGCTGCCCTGGCTAGGCAGATCAGCCAGGAGGCCAAGGCACAAGGCCGCATACCACCATCGTCACCACCCTGGGGCCCCCACCATCACCCTGGGTGCACCGCCCCAACTTCTGGGATACCCGCTGAGATCTCCCACCCGCCCCCGGCCCCGGGCCCATGAACAGAACAATGGCTGCGACTCTGGTATCCATACATTTATTGTGTATACCTCCTACAGGTCCCACCACCACCACCACCACCCACCTCTCAGTGCCGTTTACCCCCCCTCAAGTCACTTGTCTCCTTCCCCCACACTCTGTATATCTCTGGGGCCTCCCTCTTGACTGCCCTGTAGCCACTGTGGAGCTCTGGGAGCTCCCCTCCCCCCCCATTGTCCATGTCCCCAACAGTGTCCTGGGAGGCCTCGGTGTCCTGAGGAGCAGGAGGTGTTGGGAGGAAGGGAGGACCTGGGGCCGGAGGGCCCCCCCTGGGTTGCTGCTCCCTCCGGAGGCCTACAGGGACCAGTAGGCAAATGTGCGGTCTCAGTGGGCGTGCCAGCAGCTGGGGCGGTGGCGAAGGCGGTGGGGGCACCGAGGGGCCCAGCATTGGGCAGGGGCAGGCAGGTTGCCCAGCAGGGCGGCGGCCATCACGTAGGTGCTCATGGTACATGCATGCAGCAGCAGCGAGGTGCCAGTGTAATGGGACCAGTCCATCTTGGCAGAGTGCTTCCTCACCATCTGGTCGATGGTCTGTTCCAGATGCCTGAACGCCTCCACCTTCCTTCTGTGCTCCCGGCACTCCCACCTCTGTTCCAGTCACACGTCCATCTGAAGCCTTCGGTCCCTTGGCTCCTCTTGCTGCACGGCCCTTTCGGTGGCCGCCTCCATGCGGTCAATGGCCGCTATCATCTGCTCGCCCTGCTCAGTGGTGGTGCCGACTATGTCCTCCACCTGCTCCTCCCTCCGGCACCATACCCATGCACGGTGCTCCCTCATCCGCTGAGCTGGGGGCACGGGACCAGCCTTCTGGAACCCAGAGGGTCACCCTGTTGGGGTGCACATTAGGGGTTGGTTAGGCACCCCAGCCACCTTCCCCCATCCCGTGCCAAAGCTGGGGTATCGTGAGCTGCCCCCCTTCGGGTGGCCAGCCAGTGCCCTCCCCCGGTGTTCACCTGCACCCAGGCCCCCCCATGCACCACATGGGCCGGGTCCCCCACCCTGGCTCCCCCAGCCTCCTCTCCCCCACTTGCCGAGTTGCCTCACTTGGGACTTCTGGCTGCTCCTGGGGCTGCTTGCCATCATCCCCCTTGCCAGCCTGTCGCAGGTGCTGGGGAGTGCTGTGACCTGTGCGGATATGGGAGGGGGTGGGGGGTAGGCTGCACGTGTCCCCCGGTGGCTCCATGGGCCCCATTTCTGTGGTCTGGGGTGTCCTGTGTTGCTTGGGGTGGCCCCATGGTCAGTGTGCCCTGCTCCCTTGGCCCATTCCCTCAAGTTCATTTCCCATCCCACCCACTTGCTTACCCTCGATGTCGGTCTCGGAGCCCTCCGAGGCCAGTCCCTCAGTGTTACTGGGGTCCCCCTGCATTCTTGGCCAAGGGAGAATGGTGTGCTGTCCTCAGCTCCTCCCGGTATGGAGATTGTCTGAGGGATCTTTGGCTGGTGCACGAGGGGGGGCTGCTATTCCCCAAGGTCCCGGGGCATTCCTCTTGGAGGGGTGGGGCTCCTGGACCCAGTGCCTTCTAGCGCGGCAGTGAGGGGTGGGGGTACATCGGCCCATTCCCTGTCCTGGACCACAGTGCTCCCCATGAGGCACGGGGTGACTATGGAGCCCTTCATGTGGAGGATGCGGTCCAGGGCATCATAGTAGGGGGGGTGGTCCAGGCTCCATGCTCGGACCACTGGTTGTTGATGGCCTTGTACCCCCTCTTCAGCTCCTTCACCTTTCAGCATCACTGGGCCACGGTCCTGTGGTGCCCCGCCGCCTCCATGTCCCAAACGGTCTCCTGGTACACGTGCTCATTCCTCTGTTTGACTGTTAGTTCCAGCTGGTGCTCCAGAGTCCGCCAGATCCTGATGAAGTCCTGGGTCTCCCTGTGCCCCCATTGCCCCCTCAGTGGTACAGCTGTCTCCCGCATGGGCTGTCCTGGTCCTGGTCCTCCTCCTCCACATGCCCTCTACCCATCGCCTCTGGGGGCTCGGACTCCTGGGCCCGTTTCCATGTCTGTGGGTCATAGGGGGGGGACTTGGCTTCCGGGTTGCCTCAGTCCCGCAGCCCTCCACCTTTCCCCCCACCTGCCAGCCCGCCCACCCCCCTTGGTACTGCTGTGCCGCTGCCCCCCTCACTCCCCTTACCCATTTCCAGCGTGCCTCGTATCCTGGACCTGTTGCTGGCTCTGGGGTGGCCTGTCCTGGCTGCTGATGCTGCTCTCACTCCACCGCCTCCATGTGCAGCACGACCACCTCTTCCCCCTGTGCCTCCTCCACCTCCTCTGCCTCCTCCATTGCTCACTCGCTTGCCCTACGCTCTCCTCTCCTTCCACCTCACTCCATACCACCACATTCCCCTGCTTCTGTGTGCCCTTTAAATCTCCCTCCCCGGCCTGTGTTGTTGCTCATTGCCTGGCAGCAAAGCTGCGTGCTTTGTCCCCGGCTGGGAATCATTTTGATTGCTTCCGACTGGTGGTTGCCATTCAGTCATTACGTTTTGTTGCTTCCCGGTGGGAATTGCTTTGACCACCCTTTCAGAGGTGGTCTGGGCCGGAGCAACAGAAGGGTGGTTAGTTTTGTCCCCTGCTGGGGATTGTCTGTGGTGAACATCTGACAACCACCGGACAGACATTCAGGGCCCTTTGGCCCCGCTGCGGGGTTGTGTGTGGTTCACTGTGGTTGACTGTGATCGTGTAACATCTGAAGACACCCTACAACAGTATAAGGAGAAGCATCACTGAGCAATCTATAGGGATGTGGAACAAAGAAAAACTGATGGGAGAGGTTTTTAGGAGGGATTTGATGATTGGGAGGAAGAGAGTGAGCAGGACATATTTATTTATTTATTTATTTATTTATTGTTGTAAGCCACCCCGAGGTAGGAGGGGCAAGGTAATAAGTTTTTTAAATGAATGAATAAATAAATTTATTTATTTTTCACACTTGTTACCCCGCACCTCCTGCCAAAAGCAGCCCACAGATGGGGGGCTTACAAAAATAAAAACACATATAAAATTCACACAGGGCCTTGGAGACAACAAAACAGGGACTCAAAGGGAGCAACACTTCCCCCATATTTAAAATTCCACCCATAAATAAAAAACACCCCAGCCCATCCCCCTAAACAACCTACCCTCAACCCTCCCCCTCACGAAAAGGCTGGCGGAACAGCCAGGTCTTGCATTGACACCAAAAAGAAGGAAGATTCGGGGCCACACAGTTCTCCACCAAGAGGGAATTCCACAGCTGTAGAGCGGCCACCGAGAACACCCTCTCCATAGTAGCCCCGTGCTCAGGGCACAGGGGGTGAGATGATCCCACAGGTGTAGGGCTTTATAGGTAAGAACCATCACCTTGAATTAGGCCCAGAAGACTATAGACAGCCAGTGCAGAGAATAGAGCACTGAGGTAATGTGCTCCTGATGACCTGTCCCTGTAAGGAGGTGGGCTGCCGTGGTCTGCAACAGTTGCAGTCTCCAAAATGTCACCATGGGCAGCCCCATGTAGAGCACATTACAATAGTCCAATCTTGGGTAATGAAAGCATGAATGATAGTGGCTAGATCAGAGTCTGAGATATATGGCTGAAGCCAACACTGTGAGTCGAGGACAACTCCCAGACTCTTGACCTGAGATACTAATGGGGGGAAAACCCCATCATTGGTGTGGGATGCCACACCCATTGTCTTTCCCACTAACATCACCTCCATTTTGTCGGGATTCAGCCTCAGTCAACTCGCCCTCATCCAGTCTCCCACAGCTGTCAGACATCGTCTAAGCACTGAGACTGCAGGGCCTGGGTCCGATGAAAAGGAGAAATAGAGTTGGGTGTCATCAGCATATTGATGGCACCAAACTCCAGTGCTCTGGACGATTTCACCCAATGGCTGCATAGACACGTTGAACAGGAGAGGGGAAAGATTAGAACCCTGCAGGACACCACACAAGAGGTCCCGAGGAGATGAAAAATGTTCCCCAAGCACACATTGAGTTCTTCCTGTGAGGAATGAACGGAACCATTCAAGAACAGTCCCACCGACCCCTGCTTGGTCCCACAGACGTGTCACCAACAAATTGTGGTCAACGGTATCAAAAGCAGCCAATAGATCTAAAAGAATCAACAGGGTTGAATGGCCCTGGTCTAACTCCCGATGAAAGTCATCAACCAAAGCCACAAGTGCAGTCCCAGTGCCATAGCCTGGATGAAAGCCGGACTGCAAGGAATCCAGAAAACTGAGTCGATCCAGATGCTCCAGAAGGTGCCCAGCCACTACCCGTTCAATAATCTTCCCTAAAAAGGGAAGGTTAGAGATAGGCTGATAACTGGCGAGGGCATCAACATCAAGATGGCTTTTGGAGCAGGGGCCAAACCACCACCTCCTTGAGGCAACATGGCACCCCACCCTCCCAAAGGGAGGCATTGACCACCCCAGCCAGCAGCGGCCCCAGCATCTCCCGGCAGGCCTTAACCAGTCAGGATGGGCACGGATCTTAGTCACAAGAGGTGGCTCTAGCCGCCCCAAGGGCATACTCTGCATCAGCAAGTGAAATCTGCTGAAACTGATCCAAAGAAATTAAACATTCTGCTTTCCCATTGTAATAAGTGCAACATCGAAATTGTGGTGCATCCAGGAGAATTTATCAGCAAATAATCAACAAATATGTCACAGCAGTAACTGGAAGATTCCAGGTCCAGGCAGAGGGAGGCCAGACCAACCAGCCCCCTCACCACCCAGAAAAGCTCCTCTGGATTAGATTTGGCTGACGCAATGAGGGCAGCAAAGAATATATATGGTTGTTATTACTGATTGTTTTAAATTGTTTTTATATATTATATGTGTTTTATTGTTGGAAGCCGCCCCGAGCTGTTTGCAGGAGGGGCGGGGTAAAAATCTATAAAATAAATAAATATAAAATATATATCGGTCAGCTTGAGCATGAGAACGTCGCCACCATCACTCCAACCACCACCCTTCCTGCTTCAACAACCACAGCGTCTCAGTGAACCCAGGGTCCCTGCTATGTTGAAGCCGAGAGAGTGGATGCTTGGGAGCCATCTGATCAATGGCCCCAGTCAGCAAGGTATTCCAAAACTCGCTGAGGCCATTAAGCATCTGGTCGGCGAGATCAACAGGTAATTCCCCCGGAGCAGTCTGGATCCTCTCTGGTTTCATCAATCTCTGGAGGTGAACCAACCGAACTGGTTCCACACCCCTCATTACGAGGTAATGATCCATCCATGACACAGGGACTGTTGACACTTCCCCCACTAATGGATCCCCCCACCTCAAGGCCAGTGCAAAAAATCAGATTGAGGGTGTGTCCCCCATCCTGTGTTGGGCCAGTGACCATTTGGGACAGGTCCATGAGCTCACGCTTTGCTCCTCCAAGTATGGCATCAGCGTGGATGTTAAAGTCCCCCAGAAGGAATGTCTTCGGGGACTGCAACACCACCTTCACTAGAGCGTGTAGGGATGGAACTGTACAGGTAGGTGTATGGTACACAAGCAATACCCCTAACTTGTCTCCTGCCAAATCAATCACTGTCAGGGTTGGGCCTTGAACCATTGGCCTTGGGGCTTGTCTGAGTTGTTCCCTGCCTCCTGGCAGATCTCTGTAGGGAGCAGCTTCCTTCCTTATCTTGGCATTTCCCCTCTCTGTCTCACTCTGCACCCTATGCACACCTAGTGGAGGGCATGGGCCCACCTGCCACAGTCTGATCTGCTCTATGTAGTATTTAGGGCTGCTGAGGGCTGTGGCAGGTACGGAGCTTCTGGTCATTTCTCCTTGACCGTTGCTCGGCCCAATCCCCTTGCTCTCCTCTTCTTGCTTGTGCTCTGCTTGCACTTCTGTTTGTGTCAGTGTTTGTGTTGGTAAGTCTCAGTGTGTTGTGCCCCCTCTGTGTTCCTAGTGTGTGAAGTCCTCCCCCACCCCTTTTTGTGCTGGTACTTGTCCCGTGTGTATCCCTTGTGTGTTGGGGCATTTTTTGCCCAGTTCCCCTCCCCCTCCATCTGTCTTCACAGGGTGTATGATGATTGGCCCCTACTCACACCCTGTCCTGTCTCCATGTTGGTTTGTTTCCCTTATGCCCTGAAACCCCCACAGTATGTCTTGATCTCTGTTTGTCTGTCTGTCTGTCTGTCAGCAGGAGAGGCCCGGTCCTGTGGGTGCCTCTTGTTTCCCTCTGTAACCTTGCTGCCCCCACCCTTTGGCTTTGATCCCACAAGGGCCTTGTCTCAGAATCCCCAGCTCCACGTTGCTGCTTCCCTAGCCCCCTGTTGCCCCCCAACTCCCTGCCTCTAGGTTCCTGTTGCTCCTCCAGCTCTGGTTCCCAGTTCCTCGCCTCTGGCTCCCCGCGTCCTGCCTTGGGCTCCCCGTATCCTGCCTGACTCCCTGTGTCCTGCCCTTGGCCCCTTGCCCCTTGTCTCTGGTCCCCTGTTGCTCCCCCAGCTCTGGTCCCCCGTTCCCTGCCTCTGGTCCCCCGTTCCCTGCCTCTGTTCCCCTGTTCCTTGCCTCTGGTTCCCCACTTCTTGCCTCTAGCTTCCCGTTCCCTGTCTCTGGGGTCCCTCTCCCTAGTCCCCTGTCCCTTGACCTCAATGATGAACCGTATGCTTTCTTAGGCCAGCTTGTCTGGCCCTTATGCTGACCATTTCATCTCCCTGGTATCGGAGAGTGGCTGAGAGGTTTCCTTGTTACTCCCTTTGCCTCCTTCCCCCTTTTCCTCACCTCCCTACCTTCCCCTCCTCCCCTTCCCAGGCTCTGGCCACCGGAACTTGACAATCACAAGATGGAGACCCTGCACTGGATACCTCCTAACCTGTCTCTTATACCCAAAAAAAATGGCTACCCCCCCCCCCCATCCTTCTGACCATGGCTGCTAGTGTACAGAGAGTACCCAGCTGGAACAAGGTCAGCCAGAAGAGGCCCCGACTCAGTGTCCAGACAGGTCTATCTAATACATACAAGGTCGGCTGCAGAATCCAGTATTAATTCATGGATAGATGTTGATTTATATTAATAGGGAAAGGCCACATGAGACAGGGCCAGCAGCCAGACCCTTTGTCCAGTCCTTGGAGGACCACTCTAGCCACCACACTTTGGCATGGTGTGGAGGGCAGTCCAAATGAGCAACCCCAGGTAGTCCTAATGAGCATCCCCCTGCAGAGAATCCACACCGTAGGTTGGTCAAGGAGATGTCGACACAGGACAGGTCTCCCGGACACCTGCTACAGAGTATGACCAAGGCCCGGGGAGGAGTTGCCATGAAACAGCTGATCAGAGGCTTGGAGAAGTGCACTCATCTTGGCTGTCAAACAGCTGATCGAAGGCCTGGAAGGGTGTGCTCACCACAGTCACAAAACAGCTGATGGGGGCCCTGAAGTAGCCCCCCCATCAGCTGTTGTAAGCTGGGTTGAACCCACTGCCCTGCTCCCCTGATCAGCTGTTTGGAGGCCGGGATGAGTGCTTTCCTCCAGCCCCCACCCCCGGATCTGGTGTTTCGTGGACAGGTTAAGCACACTCCTCTGGGACTGATCCTCGGACCTCGCTTCATGACGGGGCTGCATTGGCCGACCAGATGGGAGGTGGCCCCATGCATCCACATTAGGCTGGGTGAGGCAACAGTAGCCCGTGATGCATCATCAGTCTTCTTCAGCAGTGAGCAATACCACAGGTGAACCCCTGTGTCTGCCCACTTGAAGCCATGCCTGGGTTAATTTTAAACGGACCCGACAGGTACTGGGGTCCACAGTCCACTGTGTGGTGCGCCCTCCCCCAAATGATTGAGTTGTAGATGGATTGCTCAGTGCTGCTGCCCGCAACTCCAAGGTGTTGCCTATGGCAACCCCTGGCTGAGAGGAGGGCTAATGTGACCATCCTTCAAGCAGAGGGACAGCAGCCCTGCCTCTGGCTGGTGCCCTAAGGCTGGCCTGCCTGCTCCACTGGTGGTGCTCCATCCTGGATGTTCCAGAGCACCTCTCTGGAATTCACTTCATGACCAGGATGCAGGGACAGCACCTCTGCTCTACCTGCACATCTGGCGGTCCACCTTTACGCAGAATCAGAGATGGGACAGCTGTCCATGTGAAGATGCCTATTGTGATACTGCTTCCTGGTTTATCTTCTCAGGTTGACTGCTTAGCTCTTGTTTCTGCCCTGATCCTGTACTGACTGTGCTGTGGTCCTGGTCTTTTAAATTAGCTCTGACCACTGAACCAGATGACCCACACTGTGGTCATTACACATTGCCCTGATCCTTCTTCAAATAAAGGAAAAGTTAACCACGGAAGCAGAAATGTGGCAACTTTGGCAGAGTGGTGTGTACTGGGGTGTACTGGAAACATGTGCATAGCAAGAGAATAAAAACTCATAGGCTCAGTGGCTGTGATCCGATGCCCTGCAGATTTGGTTTCTGCAGGGCGCAATGTGCCCTCAGTGCAGATCTGCGCAGTTTGCGTGCGGTTTGTGCGTGGCTGTGCCCACGCGCGCACGCAATCCACAGGGCATTGGATTGAGTCCACTGGCTGAAATAAAATCTCACAGATTTCTTTCTCACATCTTCTTCACAAGGAGACAACGAATATGAACATTCATGGAAGCAATTCACACCATATGGAAAAGTCTATATCTTGTTCCAAAGGAAGCGGGTTGGACTAGATGGCCCTCAAGTTACCTTTCAACTTTCCAGGTCTATGATTCTTATGTTTCTTCAGTGCTCATCACCCAGATTGTCCCTCCCTGATATTTGGATAGCAAATCTTACATTGCCAGTTCGATCAATGAAAATAAACAAAAATTATTAATGTCCTTTGATTCACATAAGTTGCACTGGAACAATAAATATACCTTCTGGGAACATGCTGGAGAAGTTCTTCCGCAATTCAAGCAATCTGAAGCCACCACTGCTTGCTAGATCATCTTTCTTTGAAAGTACATTATGCGGTACTTTCTCTTCCAGTAGAGAGAGCAGGTTTACCTTGACAGCACTGACTCAGGACTGAGAGAGACTCGATGCTAATGGGAAAGATCCTATTCCAGAGGTGCTGTATTGAACTTTGAACAATAGAACTTGCAGTGTTCCATGCCTCTCAGGTTCAAGCTCAATGAGAAGTTAATGGCACTTGGAAAAATCACATGCTGTTGTGCAGCGTGCATGCTAAATAATGGGTCCACCTATGTCAAAAGTTGAGCGAATGTTTCATAAAAGTGAACTGATGAACGGGATATGCAACGCATCCTCTTAGTTGCTTAAAGCAATTTGCTTTGTGACATTAGGGTTTCAAAAAGAACTTTTTGTTAGAATAGAAGGGAGGGCAGAACCGCTCATCTTAAGTGCCAGTATCCGGGAGTACTGTAATTGTTACACAAGGGAATTCTAATGCCGGGGGATGAAATTTCCCCTGTCATAGCAACAACATGCTTTTGTGTGGGAAACAAATTAGGTAGAAAGGGGCTTGCAAACTGGTCTTGGAAACAAAATTCACTTCATGACTAATACATTGGAGAAAATGTTCCCAGAGACCAAGTTCAGCTATGTGAAAATATGACCCTATAATGCTGCCAAGGTCAGCGAGACCATGGACAATCTGCTGAGCAAGCACCAATAAAGAAACTTAATGCTGTCTTGGGGGATGGACATATTAACTTATGCACCTGCTTTGCCTGAGATGTCAAAAAATCCATGGAATGGGGTATACATGCAAGTTACTCTGCTGTGCACTTCTCTCTGTCTTTTCCCTGCTTTCTTGAGCCTCTTTTGACTATATATAAGAGATGAACTAGTAGGAGGGAGTAGAATTTGCTTTGGGTTAATAAGAAGCCAGGATAACCCATTCTCATTCACAGTGGGGGGGAAACCTAAGCTACAGGAGGCAAGTGAAAATACACCATAGCCCTCACCCTTGATGAAAGGTGTTGTTTACTGAGCCACAAATGTTTTTTAAAAGGCAGAATGGCTCTTTCTTTACTGCTTCTCTCTGCTGCTTTACAAATAGAGGGAGAAAACCCGGAGCTGCTGAATCAGCAGCTGGGAGAAGTTTCGGAAACACTAGAGCTTCATAGAACATACATCAAAGTGTCTCAGGTAGCGGTGGGACACTGAATTAGTTTTTTTTCTGTTTCATTTTATTAGTTTTACAGATTTAATTATGGATGCGTATTTCAAATCAGTATTTAAATCCATTAAACCATTTAAAATAATAGTCATTTTTTTAAAAAACTGCATATGAGCAAAATGGCCACTGTGCCATTCTGTGCATATGTGCCCTTTTCCAAAATGGTGCCATCATCATTGCCGCAATTTTGAAAAACACTGGCCACCCCAGAATTCCCCCCACCCCCATCTTCTGGCCCATATTCCCCCCTACCTCCATCCCCTGGGACCCCTGAGTGGACCTACCGGCCGTGGAGGGTTTGACTGAACCACCGCTTCTGCTGTGAGGGATCCACCAGGCTCCCTCATCACAGCATCCTCTCTGCTATGTATCGTGCATGTGCAAAATAGCCACCATTTTGGGTAAGGGTATTTGCCATTTTGCACATGCTCAAAATGGCACCATTTTGAATGGCCCGTTCTGGGGAATTATGTATTAATGCAAAATCGAAACTCTAGTATCAGGGGTGTAGCTAGCTACCATGGAGTGAGGGGTGGGCTCACTTGAGCCCAGGTCCCAGATCCTAAGGGGGCTAGTGATCTGAGTGTTGCTAGGAAATTTCCGGATAAGGAGGGAGAGGGGGCAGCGCACCACCCTTGCCCAGTCTGAAAATGTCCAAAGTGCAGTAAGGCTGCTTGCAAAGGGTCCTGCTGAGAAGGAAGTTTTCATAGTGGGGAGTAGTGGAGTGCAGGCCCAACACCATCCACTCTTAAAACCTCTTTCCTGGTAGGGGGAGGGGCATAATTGGGATGTGAGTCCAGGCTAGGGTGTGTCCATACCTCCCCTTTAAAAGAGGACACTTATGAAAAATACATGTTGCAGGCCTGCATTGGTTCCAGTGTAGCCCTGCACCATGTATTTTTCATAAGCGTCCTCTTTTAAAGCGGAGGCATGGCCACCCTAGTCCAGGCACACAACAGCCTTGCTATGCTACTGCACCGCATATATGACTATCTGAATAAAAGCTGCAACCAAAACTGGTATTTGTATATTCACTTATTCTGTTATTTGCTTTTTCAATTATTCAGTTATTTCATGATTTCAGTTACTTCTTGTTGGCTACTGAGTGAGCATGCACGATAGTGGGGTGAATCGTATGAGTCCTTTTTATCTCTGGAAAGTGTCTCTTCGTTTTGAGACCACTGCATGGATATAATAATAAACAATCTTTATTTTTTTATAGCACCCCCCCCTGCCATGGCACTCATAACACTTTACATACAACAGTTTGACACAACTTTGAATCCTCATAATGACCCTGTGAGGTAGGTTAGGCTGAGAGAATATTGTGACTGACCCAAGGTCACCCAGTGAGTTTGTAGCTAAGGCAAGACTTGAACCAGGGTCCCCCCCACAATCCAAATACTGCACACTTAGCCATTACACCAAACTGTTTCTCCAACATATGTTTTCTCATCGTGACAGATTGCAACACACTGTTCTGAAGGCTGCCTCTACCCAAGCATGGTGTTATCTTGCACATGCACAAAAAAGTGTTTTCTTTATTATGTGTGCACAAGATGGTGCTATGCAGGGGCGGGAGCTGATCTGGTTCTCCGGTGGTTCGAAGACCATTTCACAAATGGTCCCCGTTCTGTCAGACATTTTCGGAGTAAACAGCTCCACTGGAGATGGCATCTGTCTGGATTATCTGTTTCTGCTCTTATGCAATAGTGCTAAAATAGCCAAAATAACCAAACAACTGAATAAGCAGGTGTAGCAGGGAGCAGCATGTTTAGCTTGTGGTGCGGGATGACCAGAGTGGGGCTGAGGCCACGCCCACTCTGCAGTATAAAGGAAGGTAGCAGGACAGAGAGAGTCAGAAAGCATTTTGATGCCAAGTAGAGCACATTGCTGTTGGAATGCTGAAAGCCACAGAGGAGGTAGACTGAGGAACCTGAGGAGCTGAAGGAAGAAGCCTGAGTGAGTTAAATGTCAGCCAGCTAGAGGACTGGTATCTGGCTAGGCCTGAGTCTATTGCAGGCGTGGCTGCCCTTCAGGGGTGTTGGGGGCAATGACCCCCCCAAGTGCCCCGACAGGTGCCCCCCCCCCCAAAGTAATACATTTTTTTAAAAAACCTCCCTGCCGCCCGCAGCAGCCTCTGCCTTGCCTTTGCAGAGCCAAAGCTGCTGCAGCACTGTGGTCAATTTCATGTCAGTTTCACACTGAAACTGACCACAGCGCTGCAGCAGCAGCCTCCGCTCTAAGCAAAGGCAAGGTAGAGGCTGCTGCAGCTTTACTTCCCTTCTGGCACCCACTCCAGAGGAGTGGGTCCCAGAAAGCTCAAAAGCGTTTTCCTATGGAAAGCGTTTTCCTATGGAAAATGCGATTGGGGCGGCTGAGCTCCTCTGTCCACAGCACCTATGGGACGTGCTGTGGAGGGAGGGGCTACAGCCTTCCATTGTGCTCAATGGGCGCAATGGAAGATCTCGCCAGGGCGGTCGGGCTGACAGCCCTGGCGAGATAGCTTG
>QEPC01009833.1:125514-157502 GCA_003113815.1 Sphenodon punctatus | reverse complement strand
GACCCACCGTCATGGGTCTGGGGCCATCGTTCCTCACACAGAGGCGTGTCATTCCACTGCACCAAGAAACAGCCACTCCAACCCCAAGACCTGCCGCCAGGGTTCTGGGGCCAAGTTACAGGCAGGGAGGACTGTGGCCAATATCCAGAAGCTACCACTCTAGCCCCAGAACCCAGCATCATGGGTCCGGGGCCATCATTCTTCGCAGAGAGAGCCAATTTTCCAAAGCATCAAGAAACAGCCACTCCAGCCCCAAGACCCAGCGCCAGGGTTCTAAGGCCAAGTTACAGGCAATATCTTTAAGCTGCCACTCTAGCCCCAGGACCCACCGTCATGGGTCTGCGGCCATCATTCCTTGCACAGAGAGACTTTTTCCGAATGCCCAAACCGAACCGAAGATGACCAAACTGAATGGCCGAACCTGAACATGGCGAACGGACCGAATGGCCAAACCGATCTGCCGAACCGAACTGCTGAACCCGAACCGTGACCTGTTTGCCCATTCCTACAATTCATCTTTAGCTATTATTTTAATGTGACTGGAGTAGTAGGAAACCTTTTAATTTTTGTTTGTGGAAGAGTAGTACTGCAGGTTGTGTTTGTTACATATAGTTGTACTGTTTTGTATTTTGTTGTGTTGTATGAGAACTGTAATACCACAGATATGAATGTTACGTAGTACTCAATGAAATAAAAATATATATTTTTTAAATTATGGCCATAACTGGAAGTATGAGTGATGGGATATTATGGTGGAATAATAATAATAATAATTTTATTTTTATAGTGGTGTCCCCCTACCACATGTCACTCAGAGCATTTCATAATCATAAATCTGGAACTCTGTCCCTATCCACATCCACCTTGCCCCCTCCCTTTGTACCTTCAAATCCCTCCTCAAGACCCACCTCTTCTGCTCTGTCCTCCCCGACTCCTCGCTCCCCTCACCTAACTCCTGCTGATACCTACCATCCAGTAGAATCTGTTGCCTGAGGTCTGGGTACTCACATCCTCACCACACAGACCAGTCAGCCATCATTCTCGACGTAACCAAGCCAATCACATTCACCTAGGACCTTGCATCTTTGTGAATGTTACACTCCTTGTCTCTCCCTCTGTTCCCCTTCCTTCGTCTCCCCCCCCTCCAAGTCTCTCAGATTGTAACCCCTAGGGCAGTGTCTATTCTATTACTTTGTAAAGCACCAGGTACATTGCTTGCACTATATAAATGCTTGATAATAATAATAAAAAATAATAAAATACAGTAACAATATATAAACCATTTAAATCCTTTAAAAGGGAAAGGTAAAAATGGAGGACATAATACATTGAGGGAAAACTAGGGCTGAAACCAAGTCTTTGGAAATCTTTGAAAATTGCCAAAGTTGGGGTCTTTGACCTGGAAATGACTGTTTTTGATGTTCCAGGGAGCATGGCCATTCTTTGGGAACCTTTTAAATCCTTCGGAAACTTTTGAAGCACCTGCGTGCCTGGGCCTGGCTGGAGAAGATCTGAGAAGCTTCTGCCATATTTTTTGGGGCCGGGGTGGGGGGGGAAATGGAAGTAGACAGTTGTGTCATGGGGTAAGGCAGATTTTGGATTAATTGGCTGGCCAAGCCAGATGGCTAGTTTTGATTGGTACAAGTTGCAGCCAATAGAAAGTGAAGTGCCAGAAAACAAAACTGGCACACACACACACAGAGCCATTTCCCATTCTCTGGTGAATTTGTCTGTCTTCTGCTACACAACTGTGAGTAATCGGCTGGGCTGGGCTGGCGGAGCGGGGGGCTTCTCATATAGCATGGCATGGTTTGGCCTGGCCTGCCTGTGCATAGGACCAATGCTGGAGCATGGTGGCTTTGCATGCAATGATTTTTCAGCAGCACCAAGTGAGCCAGAGGACTTTCTCTGCCTGGCTCCTACCAGTGCCACACCATCCAATCCTTGATGCTAAGAGGGTGCCATTGGGGGGATGGAGGGGGGTGAAGAATGTGCTGTCTGCTGGGCTGTCTGGCTTTTGGTGGGAAGGATCTGCATTATTGCACTTTCTGTTGTTGATGGTCTCTCTGCCTGCATCCAGATACGGGGGCTTGGGGTGTTTGCATGCCATGCTTTAAAAAAATAATAATCCTGTTTGAGGGGACATATTTTGAAGTTACTGGGGATTTCTGATGGCTGGCACTTTGCGGGTGAAGCCCCAAAGCTTCGCCAGCAACACCAAAGTGCTGCTGGGTACCTGGCCTGGAACTTCAGAACTTCAAAATTTGGCCCAAGTACCCAGAAGCACTATTCTGTTCATCTCTAGGGAAAACCAGCAGTGGATCTAAAAGCCCTTGGAGAATAAATAGCTCTTCAGGTGCTTTTTATAGGTGAGGAGGGAGGAATTGAGATGGACATCTGGAGGGAGGGAGTTCCACACTGAGGGACTCGCCACAGCAAACACCCAATCACCCACTGAATTAGGACACAGTGACGGTATCCCCAAGTAGCAGGATGTTTGAGTGCAGATAACCATCATGATACAGGAGCAATTCCTTAATATAGCCAGGACCTTTACTGTTCAAGGCGCTGAAGACCAGTAGCACATATTTTCAGGTGCCTAACTGGTAGATCCAGTTAGGAATGGCCAAACGCGGTTCGGAGTTCGGACTGGACTCGACCAGTTCGGTCAACCGAACCAAACTTCCAAGCCGAACTCAATTTTCAAACCGAACTGAATTTCTGAACTCGGCTCTGTTCGCCCATCCCTAAAAGATAATATTCCATTTAGTTCAATTGGGTTTGAATTTCCGAACTTTGTTCGGAAGTTCGGAGCTTGAACCGAACTCGAATAGTTCGGTCGACCGAACCGAACTTCCGAACCAAACCAAATTTCCGAACTGATCCGAACCGAACAGAATTTTTGAACCCGGTTCTGTTCGCCCATCCCTATTTGAATTCAGGATGGAAGGAATTCTTCTCCAGATCAGATTGGCAGTTGATTATCTTCCCCCCACTGTTTTCTTTTTCTATTTTTTCTTTCTTTTTTTGTGTTTTGCCTTGCAGTATGGGATATGGTTCATTTGTTTGAATCATCTGGATATATTTCTTATAAAACTGCTCTTTCCCTGTTTCCCCACCCCCCAGGCATTAGTATGTTCTGACCAATCCCTGCTTGTGGCAGATTTTTTATTATAGACTCCATTTCTTTGTTCATTCATTTATTCATTTAATCTAGCCATCAGGCCATGTCAAAAATAAAACATCTTAACATAAAATGACTAAAATATTAAGTATAAAATATAAAAACAGAATTCAAGTCCAGCAAGTTCATACCTAAACAAAGACTAGGTATTTTCAGAAGTGACGTTACCATGCTTAAGCCACACTTTACCACACTTAACCCCACCCCGGGGTCACAACCACCTTCACTTCTGTTTGGCGGCCGCCAGATGTTCACCTCACCACGCTTTGCCCTGACCCGTGGTAGCAGGGTGATTTCAGATGTAACGGGCCCCGTTGGCCCCGTACCGAAATCACCCTAGTCATTCCCCGACAGGGTCACCCCATCACGCCACAGCAGACATGCCGGGGGGATCCCGGCGGGGAATCTGGGAGGGGGCGGGGCCACGTGGCGCAACGTGCGGCCGCACGGCCCCGCCTCCTCCACGCTTCCACCGCCCGCCCTCCGGGGAGATGAGCGGGCAGCGGGGCCAATGAGGCCGCCGCGTCGGGCCGGATTCGGGGTCCCGCCGATGATCCCGGGCCGTGGCACCCGACCAGATGTGACGCCGGGGTTCACCCCGGCATGGGATTGCATTCGACATGCGGCGGCCTCCGGTCCCCCCGCTTTGGCTGCTCACATGTCAAATGCAATCCCCAGCCATGGTAACATCTGGGGGGAAACATCTGTTTTCCCCAACAGACGTGACGCTATTACAGCCACCACGCGGAATTGAGCATGGTTCACTGTGATATCGTCACGTCTGAAATCACCCGCAGTTACCACTGGTTGTGATCTCAGAAAATCACTGGGGACAGTCATTGGTAAGTGCTACCATGGTTCAGGGCAAAGTGTGGTAAGGCACACCATCACGTCTGTTCTGGGTATCAACCTACCCCAGGGTGGGGTGTTGGCCATTACCCCATATTGGGTCTAAGTGTGGTATTGTCACTTCTGGAAAAATACCCACAGTCTCCAGTTAGCTTATATAGTCTCCCACAAGGTTAGCCCTGGCCCACCATGACCTCCATTTTGCTGCAGAAACTGCAAAAGATGCAACTACCCCCATAACATAGTCCCTAGAATCATTTAACAGAAAATATAACAATTGTAAAGGCGAGCTCAACTTCCCCACATTTACATTGAGAACCTCAAACATCTCTGCACGTATCCAGGCAGAAATAGTACAGAAAGTAGATAGTGTACAAGATCCTCTACTATTCCTTCCCCCCAAATGCAAACCCTTTCAGTGTACCTAATCCTATTGTAATGACCCTGTACCACCACTGACAGCATTGTTTGAAAAAATAGTGCCGTAAAGGCTCTCCTGTGCACAGAAGAATTAAGGATGAAAGATATCTACAGCCATCTGGCCCCGCTAATCAAAACTTATACCAGGGCAACACCCTCACCCCAGCAGCTGAGGCTCTTGATATTTGAAGATCTACATCGAATATGCGCTGTTTGAGCTAATGTCTAGCTTCCCCCAATGGGAGAGAAGTCAGATATTCCAAGGAGAAACCGAGTCCTCTAATATTATCATGTACACGCCCATCCAAGTACTCTTGCTATATTGACCCAAACCTATTTTCATTTCTTTGTTGGAAGACTCATCTGTTGGCATAGTTTAGGTCTAGAGAATCCTTCCTTAGGGCAGGGAGCTGGACTAGATAGCTTCCTGTCCTATGACTCTATGACTTTAAGTAGCTTGCCTAAAGGTTGTATATGGGCACAGTGGTGGTTGGAATTGAACCCAAGAGACAAGTAAAAGAATACATTAGAACAAATGACTAACATAACAAATGGGATTCTAGTTACTTCCCGAATAGTTATCATAGCCCCCAAGCTCATAAATTACTTTCTCATAAGCGACTGCTTCTGTAAGTGACACTATTTATTCCCTTTTCCATTGGAAAAGGCTCCAATTTCTAGATTTTAGAATGATTGCCTTGGCAAGAAGGTCTTGTGCTCTGTTGTCCATGTGTGTAGTGAGTAGTGAGCTGTGGTGTTTGCAGCTCGTTACCAGCTCGACAATTTATGACTAATCCAGGCAGAAAAAAGTCTGGCTCTTGGCTGTTTTATCTCCATTTTTCCTCCCTCGTTTAGAGGAAAACCTTGCAACAGTCACTTTGAATTCACAACTTGTCCTTTCGAAGTAGGTTAAGGCTTCCTCTTTGAAAGAGATGATTGATGGGCAATGTGAGAACCTGGATCGCTGACCTTGTTTCCTGATCTCCAGTGGAGTAGAATCTTGCTGTTAATTCCAGTTATGCAAAAGCTGTAAGAGCCTGAGCATATTTAGATTTTGTTTCTTTAGGGGAAGTGGAAAAACCAATTTACGAGGGTAGTGGAGCCCACATACTGCCTCTGCTTGGCTTCCTTAATGTTCATGAGCTCTGTGTTGGCTCATTCTACTGTGTTAAATGTATTCGTGGCATTCAGGAAAAAAATAGCTGTGCAAATGGAGCTTCAAATGGAGGGAAATTGAGAAGGGAGAGAAGGAACTGGCAGGAGTCCAGTGGAGAGAAAAAAAAAGACTGTATATTCCTGTGTTTTCTCCCTGTAATTGGACACAAAACCTTTAATCCGTCTTCACAAACAATTCTTCAGAAACTACTGATTTTATAGTTCTTCAAAGTCACTAACAGTCCCCTCCTTGGTTCCCTGTGAAAAGCTTCCACCAATGAGCTGGATTATTTCAGATTCATCATCCAAACTTATATGACTCTGGAGAGGTAAGCAAAATGAGTATTGTATCTTCATTTCCTCTGACACTCTATCAACCTTTTCTTCTGCTGATGCTACAAGTCAATAAAATCCTATTAGCACCAAGATCTAGTATTAAGCTTGACAGTTTACAAATTGCAAGGGTTTTCATTTCAGACATGATCAGTCGGTGGCGTTTTTTGGCACCGTGCCGTACAAGGATGGCAAGAAGTTAGAATAAAGTTGACAAAGTCATTTTCTGGGTGTTAGTTTCTCTCCTCTTTAAAAGTGGAAATAAATGGATTGGCTGAAGAGGTTTATGCTAGCCTAGGAAAGGAAGATGGAAATGGGTAGAAGGCTCTGCATCCAAATACCTGCTTATAATTCGCTCTATGGACCAGTGGAACGAATGGGAATCTTTTCGTTGAGATCAGTAGGTTTTAAGTCAGGCCTTACATGGTCTCTGAAATTAGAGGTAACTGCTCTAGCAAACATAAGTAGAGTCTCCTAGGCAAAGATGGAATAAGGCAACTGAACCTTTAAATGGGGAAAGAAAGAAATACGCCTCCCAGTAGCACTTGGCCCCTAAAGAAACAGCATCCAGGGGCAGCCAGTAAATTAATTGGGAATGATGCCCGAACTGACTTTGGGACAAGTCTAAAGTGATTTGGGTTGTTGAGAAATTTCCCATGTTTTCTGTGCCTCCCTGCTTACCAACTTAAATTCCTCTTAAGCACTGTTTGGAAACAATAAATAAATACCAACCAAAGTTGGTACTTCCTTCTTGCATAAACTTTCTAGCTTGAAATCAGTTCTCTGCAGCAGAGAGAAGGCAGAGGTAGGAAAGACTGGATTTAAACACACTGGCCGGGAAGCACCTGACACTTGGGAGGAAACCTATCAAGGGGCATGCAAGAAAAGGATCATCATCATCATCTTTAATTTGTATCCCGCACTCTCCTGCAAAAAGCAGCTCAATAACAATTTATCCCTAAAGATTACGATTTATGGGAGTTATCGGGTGTTTTTAAATGAGCCTTGAGGAGGGTTCTGAAGCCACTGAGTGGCATGGTTGCAGAACAGCCACGCATATGGAGTGAGTGGGGAGGGGTTCTAACAGGTGACTCCAAGGGTGGCCACCATGTCCATCCAGGCAGCCTCCAACCACTGCCACCACCAAGGTCCAGCCCTGAAAACAACTCATACAGACACCTGTTGCCCTCTCACCCCCAAGGTAACCCCCTGTCTCTTATACACATCTAGATGTGTATAAGAGACAGCCCCCAAGCCCTGCCAAAGAGCCCACCTGCTGGCATGACACACAGCCCTGGACACCATGGAAACATGAAGCCACAACAGCCAGTAACACCTTGCCCAGGAGTCGGTACAGCCGCTGGTAGTCCTGGACAACAACAGAGCAGAGGCACATACTAGGTGGGACACATAGGACAGCTGCTGTCCTCCATGGTGCTGGGTCTTCTCACAGAAATAGCGAGAAGGGTTTGTTGTGCTTTGAGCCAATGTGGTGTTGTATTTCACATGTATGTCCTTTAAGAGCTCCCAGTAGGGACATAGGTGGGACTGGGGAGGCAGTGGGGCCATGGACCTGTCTACTGGTATGGGTGGGTGCCCTGGTTCATATGGGAAGGGAATGAATGGGCACCTGTCCTCACATATCTTCTTGGCTTCCCCCGCATGGCACACGTCAGAGTTTTCAGGAGTGTTTCATGAGTTGCCATGAGTGGATGCTGTATGGGTCACGGTAACATGCATCCACCCACACCACCTTCAAATGAGTGGTTGAGTGGATGGTTGATGAGTGGCCATGCATGGTAGCATCTCGTAGATGCAGGATGTAAGGTTTTCATGGTCTTGTTCCTACATACCTTTTTGACCTGATTTCCTGCTATGATTCCACCCAGCAACTTTGCTCCTCCTCTGCCTCCACCATCACACATCCCAGAGTCTCCTGCCACCTAAACTGTCTTCACCCATTCTCCAATGTTGGCCCCTATTTCTGTAACTCCCTCTGCAAGCACATATACCTTCTGTTCCTTCCCTCCCTTCTAATCCATCCTAAAAACCTACCTTTTCCTTAGGGAGCGGGAATTAGTTTCAGATTAATCCATAACAGTCAAGAATGGACCCAGAATTGGCCATTACAGGTTAATCTGTAAAATCCCAGAATTAGTCCTACTAATTAGAATCTGGCATTTTCCCCATCCCCATCATCCGGGGCCCTGAAGTGGTACCTACCGGCCTCAGAGGGCTTAATTGAAGCACCACCACTTCTGTGGGGGCTCTGGCAGACTCCTTCACTGCGGTGTTCTCCCTGTTCATTATTGCACAAAATGACTGCTGCCCATAACCAAAATGGCCATGATGTCATTTTGTCCACTGCCCTTTTCATTAAATTTATCCTCGCCTCTGTACCCTGCTCCTTCCTCTACTCCTCCTTACAGCTGGAGATATCAGTCCCAATCCTGGACATTTAAGGTACTTTCTACCCCAGTGGCCATGATCCTATACCTCGTGGATCCTGTGCACATGTGCATGGTTTCCATGGGGCACAATGTGCCCACAATGAGGATCCATGCGGTTTGCATGCAGCTGTGCATGGGGCTCCATGCAGGATCTGCAGAACTTGAGAATGAGCCCATTGCCGTGTATCAACCCATAACCTCTCCAACCGTGTCCCTATCCCCCTCCCATTGCCATGGTTGCTACTCGAGTTGCTAGTCCTGGCAAGGATCACCCTCCTAGGTGGGGCGGGGCATAGGAGTGAGTGACATAGGCCAGCCTGTGGGGTGGGACAACCTGTCTGTGTGTTCTTGACCTGGGAGTTTCCTGGGTTAGGGGGAATGTGTGTTTGCTGCCTGTGGCATGCATACAGTTCACCTGCATGCAGGGCTGCCTTTGTGAAGGCTGCCAAACCCATGGGCATGCGGTTCGTTCCTTGTGGCATCCATGCGGCTGCTCTGGGGCTCTAGGCTGCTCCCTGTCTGTCTGAAAACACCCAGCATACCAACCAGTGTGTATTAACAGGAGTTTGCTGAGGACCTTGGGAGTTAGAACACCCCTCCGATAAGGAGATATCCAGCTGTGTTCATGTCAGGAACCAAGGGGCTGGAGTATGGAGAGTCACAGAATCAAAGTCTGGAGAATTGTGCAGGATCAGGTCCAAGAGTTCAGGCAGGATCAGGTCCAGATAAAATTTGTGCAGGACTGGGGTCTGGATTGTTATGCAGGACATTACAAGCAGGAAACACCGGCACACAGACCAGGGAGGACAGACTAGATGGACAAAGCAGATCAGGACAGCTGGACTGGATGGACAAAACTTATTAGGACAGATGGACTGGACAGGCAAAGCAGGACAGGACTGGACAGAATCTCAAGATGGGCACACAGGGAGGGCCAGAAGGACTGGGTTCAGGGTGTGTGTCAGAAGAAGGATGGTCCTCCAACTAGTCCCAGACACACAGAGGGTTCAGGAGGTGCAAAGCCAGTTCAAAGGTACATGAAAACAGGAGGAAGGAAAACACACAGGAAGGGGAACCAAGAACTGTGACAGAGGATCCACCCAGCTTCCTGTGTCATTGGGCTGCCCTTATGGACAGGCCAGCAGCCAATCAGGAAGATGGGAGTGTGGAGCAAGACTGAGGAGGGGTATGTCCTGGTCAGCCCTGAGGTAGGCCTTCTTGGTCAATGCTTGGCTTTAGCCAGTGTGAGATGTTGGTGCTGCTGAGTCAGCTATCACCTCCAAGCGTACTGGTTCAAGAGAAAGGTCCACTCCTGACAGCTCCTCAGGAAGAGATCTGAGGGACCATGGGCCTCCGCCATGTGGGAGGACTCTATCAATGACAGCAGCAGCAGCATGGGGACTGAGGCACTCCCAGGACCAAAGAACGGCCTGAGTGAACAGGCAAGATGACAAAAAGTGACTTAGGCCAGATTCTGTAACTACTTATCATCAGACTGGTCTGTCTTCTGTCCTATATGGGTATGATGTGATCCTGTCTTGTGCAAAAATTGTAAAACTACGCCCTGTAGCCTTAAAAATTCATCTAAGCTGTAAAAAGAACCTGTCCTCTTTTTGGAGGCCATTTAATGGAATTTGTAGGTGGAATTTTAAGGCCTTGAGTTTGTAACAAGCACATACTAACCATTAATAATGGGCCATTGTGTATATTAGCAATAAAATACAATACCAGAATCTAAAAGTTTGTCACCTATTATTGTTTATCCTCAAAAGTCATTACCTCAACTTCTCCTGCTCTTGTCTATAGAGAGGACAAATTCTCTCCAGCCATATATCCAAATGTGCCTCTTTCATGAATGAGGGTTTACGGTCTTAGAATAAAAAAAAATCACACTGAAGTCTATGGAAGTATTTTGGGAATAAGTGGTTTCTGGACTGCGGCTTTGGTAAAATTGGTTGTTAAAGTTGTGGCCAAGTTAAGTGAAACGGAATTCTTTGCAAGGGAAGACGAAGACGCAAGATGAAGAAACACCAGCCCAGCTTGGATTCTTTGTTTATTTATTTATTTGTTTGTTTGTTTGTTTATTTTAAGAATTTTTGAGTCACGCCCCATGCCTACGGCATCTCGGGGCAACGTACAATTTAATAAAACATTACATTAAAACATTTTAAAAACAACATGGTAATTTAAAATAAAAATAAAAGGTAGGGGAGAGCCAAAAGCCTAACCCACCCTCCTCCCAAAAGGCCTGGGCGAACAACCAAGTTTTACAAGCCCGCCAGAATGTCAAAAGGCTTGGGGCCAGGCGAGCTTCCTCCGGGAGGGAATTCCAAAGACGTGGCCAAGCCACCGAGAATACCCTATCCATTGTGGCCTCCCGCTTAATACGGGGGACCTCCAATAAGGCACCCCTGACAGACCGAAGAGGTCTGGGGGAAGTGATAGTTTAAACATGCCCCTATGAATCAATCCATCTGTGTTTTTTCCCCCTAGAAAATGAAATGGTGCAGTTATTCCAATGTGACACCTCTATAGCAGTATATGAATCAAATTCTGCCTTCTTGTTAAATGCTGATGTTTAATACAAATATGCTCTAGCCACTGAATCACTATGATTTCCCCCATCAATGCATCACCCACTCTTATTCAATAAGAGGCAGCACTGCCTATTTTTACCAGGGCATGTAAGACTGAAGTTTGCAGATCGGTCAAAGGTTGAAATGTGCCCAAATCCTAATGAAAGGTGAGAGTGAGATACCTAAGATCCCCTCGACCAGGGGCCTGTCATGTTTACTGAGTTTTTTCCATTGGCAGCAATGGGAAAAACACAGTGAACAAAGGTCCCTGTCTTCAACCAGTAGTTGCTAATAGGGATGTGCAAACACGGTTCGGATGTTCGGAACTCGCACCAAACTTGGTCTGTTCGGACGACTGAACCGAATGTCTGAACCAAACCCGAACTGAGCTAAAAAATGGTTCGGTACCGTTCGGGTGAGTTCAGATGAGTTTGGGGCGGGGAAAATGTGACTGGAAGACCCAGGGAGGGTGAAGAAGCTGAGGATCAGACTTCCTGACACCAGGGGTGGAGAGGCTTGGAGTAGCAGCCAGCCTGCCCAATCACCATCCCTTTTTTCCTCAGACCACTGACTTCGCAGTCTGCGATTGGACATGGGAGAAGGGGGGGGGGGAGACTGCACAGAGCCAATGAGGCTTGTGGTAATGCGGGCACAGCAAGTAACAAAAGGCATTGCTCTCCCCCCTTCCAAAACCTTCTGAGCTAGCCACTGATCCTGTCAGCAGGCATTTTCAGAAGTCTCTCTCTCCCAGCAGTTTGTGTTCCTCCCAATCCATTGCCATCCCCCCCTATTTCACCCATCCCACACATTTACCTCCCTAGTATCATTTATTTAGATTAGATAGATTGAGGGATTATTTTTATTTTTTACCCATCCCTGTGTTCTTTCTCCCTACCCTCCATTGAATCCTCCCCCTCCTCCCACTATATATTCCATTCCTGATTCCCTTCCCCTGTTTTTGGATTTATTTTGAGTAGCGTTAGATTGATTCAGCTTTCATTTCATTTTGTATCCCTCACTGTGTTTTTTGGTGTGAGCTGTCTGTATCCTCACCTCCCCCCCCAATCCCTTGATAGATAAATAGATAGATAGATGTAGGTGTTAGCTTAGTTATAGAGATAGATAGAGATAATGTGTAGTGATTCAGTTTTATAGTGTGTTTGTATGACTAGGCCTTTGTGTTAATAGATATTCCATTTAGTTCCATAGGTTTTAGAATAGTTAATAGCAGTGAGGTTTAGTGTGTGCATTCTTTGGGTTGGAAGACATGGAAAAGGGAAGTAGGAGAGGCCGGTCTGCTTCCCGTAAGGCGGGCAATGGGGTACGTGGCAGAGGTGGTAGGGGCCGTGCCGGTGGAGTGGCAGCATGCAGCAGCAGTCAGAGCCCATCACCATGCCCTAAACTCCACAGGCCTCATTTATGGAGACATGATGTTCCTCCAGGGCTACGAGTGTTCCCCATTATTGATTTGATCCCCAGCAGTCCTCCTGGGGGCTGTCTGCAAGTTGAGACCCTGCTGGCACATCTTGGGGCTAATACACTACATGTGCTGCTGGTGTCCAGTAGGGATCTGACAAGCTGTATATACAAACATACAATGAGATTCTGCCACTTACCAGAAGCAGCACCAAGGGGTAAAAGATTGGACAGGTCAAACTCAACTGGTAACAGCTATAACTTTTATAATAACTTTTTAAAAAACAAACATTGACAATATAACAAGACATAGAAATAACAAACTTAAGTGTCTCAGGGCCAACTATACTGATACTGAAAATAAAATCTTCGAATTTGGTATTGATATCGGTACCGGTATCGATACTGATTTCCAAATATTTGGCAGAACCGAACTCTGCCGAACTGAACAACTGAACCAGAACTTCGTTCCCAAACCGAATGACCAAACACAAAGTCGGTTTCTGAACCAAACAACCAAATATCCGAACTTCGTTCTGTTTGCACATCCCTAGTTGCTAAACTATTTCTCCATGTGACCTCATTTTGAGATGTAAATATAATCCTGCAGTCACAGACAGATACAAACCTACACCAGGTCTATCAGCTATCAATTGTAATCTTGACCCCACCCAGAAACACTATGTGGGATCCTCAGCCCTAAAACAATTTTTTTAATTGTAGAGTCATAATGGGTGATGATAGACATGACATGGGTTCGCAATGGCCCACATGGGGCAGAAACTCTCCATCGTGTCTATTTACGGGCTGCCAGATGTGGGCCCACTGCTGCCTGAGCCCAGGAAGGAGGTGGTTGGCTTGGATGTGGTCCCCTGGAAGATCTCGCGACAAGGGCCGCCCAGGTGGGCCAATGAGGGCTATAGTGGACCAGTGCATCTGTTTGCGGCCCCCTCCCTGCCGGAGATTGGGGGTCTGTGATTGGCCACCATGGCTACCTGTCATAGCAGGGGCTGGGGTGCTTGGAGCATGAGGGCTTGGAGGTGTGAGAGCTTGGAGCACGGTTGCATGTCATAGTAGGGTTGAGGTGCCTTGAGAGAATGGGTGCACCCGCCCACACATTTCTCTCTTCCCCCTCTGAGGATAGGGTGGGGGAGGGCTCGCTGGATGGCCTGGTCAGATGCACATTTATTCTGTGCCCCAAGCTGACCCCGCCAAATCCAGCCCTCTCTCCCAGTGCGTGTAGCTGGTGCATTGGCTGCACGTTTATTTTTACCCTATTAAAGCATCATTTATGCATATGGAGTTAACACCATTGTATGTATGACTTTGAGTGGTATGGAATGATATTTTCAGAATCCTGTCTGACAGTGGCCACCTTCATGCTTCTATAAAGCGGACAATTATGGCCACTGTTGAAGGCACAATGCTGAACTGGATGGACCATTGGTCTGTTTTGGATTGGCACATTTAATGTTCTTATGTTCTTTTGTTGCTTTGAGCTTCTTCTCATTCACAAGTGACCATCCTAGCACATTTTGGTAAAACTCCATTTGTATATGTTTTAGAGATGACTCGTTTATTTATTAATTAGAAACGTATTTTTGGCAAATTTTTGTTCCTAACAAAGCATTAGAAAAAAATCATTTCTGCATCTATATTTAGCAAAATCTGAGGCTTTGGTATATTGTATGAGAAGACGTTGATGCTGATGTTATGGAGCTTCCAAGCAGTCCCTGTCATTTCAGGTATTGTACTTAATGACACATTTCACTTTTAAAACTATCTGTCTTCAAATACAGAGCCCATCTCCAGTCTATAATTCCAGTGACTTGTTCCCCACCCCTTCCACCTCTTTGGCTCAGCTAGTTTCACACCTTCCATTCAGACATACTCTCTTTTTTGTTTTCTCTGTGACTAATCATCTATTAACCCAAGTGTGAATTTTTCGAGAGAATCATATGGTGTGAAAGTAACATTCTACAGAATGCATTAGGCAGATGATGCCAATAGGAAAACTTACAAAAGACACAAGTCTGTCAAGATAGTATCCACGAATCCGTATCCTGGACAACTGAAATCTTTGGAAACTACACAACTTTCTTGGAAAATGCATATAAAAAAGATAAATGCCCAAAGTCATTGGGCTTGAATCATAGCATTAAAAGGAAACTCAAAAGTCAATTACTCCAACCCCATGTTGCAACCAGAAGTCTACAGCTACAATATCCTCAACAGATAACCACCCAGCATCTGTGGAAACCTCCAGCAATGGAAAGCTTACAATTGCCACAGGCAAGTTGTTCTATTTCCTAACAAGTCTTACTGTTATATGGTTGTTTTAAATAGGGATGTGCAAGCAGACCGGAGTTCGGATGTTCAGCTGTTTAGACTAAAAACTTAGTTCGGCTTCATGGTTTCGGTCTCGCGGAATTCACCCCCCTAAAATGTTCGGAAAGTTCAGCCACCTAGTGGCTTGGTGCGCTCCAGGGGTGCCCGTGGGGGCATGGCAGGACGTCGGAGACACAGCAGCAGCAGAGACCTGGAATTTTATTTATTTATTTATTTCCTCAATTTATATCCCGCCCCCCTGAAAAGAGCTCAGGGCGACTAACAATTTCAAATATAAAAATACAATTATAAAAATATTATAAAAACACTCATAAAAACAACAGTTAAAACATGGCTAGGGAACACTAATTAAAACAATAAATAAGGGTGGAGGGAGATAAAAAAAAAAACTAACCCTTCCTCCCCCCCCTCCCCAAAGGCCTGGGTGAACAGCCACGTCTTGCAAATTTGCTGGAATGTTAAAAGGCTTGGGGCCAGGTGAGCTTCCTCTGGGAGGGAATTCCAAAAGCATGGTCCGGCCACCGAGAATGCCCTCTCCATTGTGCCCCCCCGCTTAACAGGGGGGACCTCCAAGAAGGCACCCCCAGAAGACCAAAGGAGCTGATCTGGGGCGCGGAGGGCAAGGTGGTCCCTGAGGTACGAGGGGCCCAGACCGTGAAGGGCCTTATAGATTAACACCAATACCTTGAACGTGACTGGGCATGCTATTGGAAGCCAGTGGAGAGTCCAGAGCACAGGTATTATGTGCTCCCGGCGGTCCGTCCCTGACAGCAGCCAGGCTGCCGCATTCTGCACTAACTGCAGCCTCCAAACCAGGAACAAGGGCAGCCCCACGTAGAGCGCATTGCAGTAGTCCAGTCTCGAGGTGACGAAGACATGAATGAGGGAGGCCAGGTCCAGGCTTGAGACATATGGATGCAGCCTCCACACCAGATATAACTGGCAGAAAGCGGCCTTCACCACTACCTCCACCTGTCACTCCAGGCGGAGATCTGCATCCAATATCACCCCCAGACTCCGAACCTACTGAGCTATAGGAGGGTGAACACCCCCAACTGGGGGGGCCGACACCTCCCTCCCCCTCCCCACCAACATCACCTCCATCTTATCGGGGTTGAGTTTCAGTTTGCTCTGCCACATCCATTCCGCCATGGCCTCCAGACTCTGGGATAGCAACGAGACAGCAGGGTTTGGGTCAGCTGAAAAAGAGAGGTGCAGCTGAATATCATCAGCATATTGGTGACACCCCAGGTTGCCCAAGCAGGGAGGTTCAGCACTTGGCCTCCGGGGGTGCCCGTTGGGGCATGGCTGGCCATTTGAGACCCAGCAGCAGCAGCAGAAGCAGCAAAGGCTGGATGTTGCAGGCTGCTAAGCGTTGGTGGAGCAGCAGCAAAGGCCCAGCCAGGGCTTGGTGGATGGCACCCCTACTTTGTATTCAACCGATCTCAAGAAGATCTACTGCAAATTGGTCAAGCCGTGCCCGGTGTTGAATCTTGTGGACACCCAGTGGTGAATCTTGTGCCTGCTGGAGCACTCATCCGAGCTATGCCTGTCTACAAGAGGGAGGAGAAAATGGCTGACATGCAGTACCACCACCAGCAGCAGACATTCAATTGCCAGGGCACAGTGACTGTGTCTGGAACCCACTTCGCCAGGCATTGCAGGTTGGCTGGCATCTGTGGAGAAGCAGCAGAAGCCTGGCCAGGGCTCGGTGGCTGGCACCCCTACTTGGCTGGGTGTTTCAGGCTGGCTGGCATCAGTGGAGCAATGGCAGACAGTGAAGTGGAATGACCGCCCTCCCTGCCTGGAACGTAGGCCCCAGAACCCTGATGGTGGGTTCTAGAACTGGAGTGGATGACTGTTTTTTGATGCGGTGGAATGACGGCTCCCTGTAAGTGGAATGACGGCCGCAGAACCCTGATAGTGGGTCCTGGGACTAGAGTGGCAGCTTCTGGATTATGTGGGTGGACAGCCCTCCCTTCCTGGAACGCAGGCCCCAGAACAGTGACGGTGGGTCCTGGGACTGGAGTGGCAGATTCTGGATGAAGTGGAATGACAGCTCTCCCTGCCTAGAACGTAGGCTGGCTGGCAGGCATGGGTGGAACAGTGAAGTGGAATGACAGCCCTCCCTGCCTGGAACATAGGCCCCAGAACCCTGATGGTGGGTCCAGGAGCTGGAGTCACTAGCTGTTCCTTGATGCGGTGGAATGATGGCTCCCTTGTGAGTGGAATGACAACCCCAGAACCCTGACGGTTGGGTCTTGGAACTAGAGTGGCAGCTTCTGGATGACGTGGATGGACAGACCTCCCTACCTGGAACGTAGGCCCCAGAACCCTGATGGTGGATCCTGGGACTGGGACTGGAGTGGTAGCTTCTGGATGAAGTGGAATGACAGCCCTCCCTGCCTGGAATATAGGCTGGTTGGCATTGATGGAGCATTGGCAGACAGTGAAGTGGAACAACAGCCCTCCCAGCCTGGAACATAGGCCCCAGAAGTCTGAAAGTGGGTTCTGGGGCTGGAGTGGCTGCTTCTTGATGCGGTGGAATGACAGCTCCCTGTGAGCAGAATGATGGCCCTAGAACCCTGGGACAGGATTGTCAACTTCTGGATGAAGTGCAACAATAGCCCTCCATGCCTGTAACGTAGGCATCAGAACCCTGATGGTGGGTCCTGCAGCTGGAGTGTCTGTTTCTTGATGCAGTGGCACAGCAGAGGCAGTATTGGCGGCAGCAGCAGAGAACATTGGATTGACACAGCCTTGGCACAGAACCCATGGCACAGCAGAGGCAGCAGAAGTGGACAATGGATTTCTGGGGCACAGAACCCATGGCACAACAGAGGCAGACATTGGGTTGCTCGGTAGCAAAACACTTGGCACAGCAGAGGCAGCAGCAGCAGCAGAAGACATTGAATTGCCAGGGCATAGAACCCATGGCACAGCAGAGGCAGCAGAAGCGGACATTGGATTGCTGGGGCACAGAACCCATGGCACAGCAGAGGCAGCATCAGCAGCAGGAGCAGACATTTGATTGCCCGATAGGAGAACCCATGGCAAGCAGAGGCAGCATTGGCAGCAGCAGCAGGCATTGGATTGCCCGGGCACAGTACCTATGGCACAGCAGAGGTGGCATCAGCAACTGCAGCATAGATTGGATGGCCAGGACACAGAGCCTGTGGCACTGCAGAGGTGTCAGCAGCAGCAGAAGAAGGCATTGCATTGCCAGGGCACAGAAACCATGGAACAGCAGGATTTGTCTGTGTGCAGCACTCATGTAGCCAGGATGGTAGGATTTGCCAGGGAAGGGCTCCCATGGACCAGCAGACAGCAGCAGCGGGATTACCAGGCCAGTGGAGCACATCACTCAGGGTTGCCAGAGCACACAGACAGGCACCTTGGGATGAGAAGCAGTCAGACTGAGCCAGGTTTTGAGCTTGGAAAACTGGGCGGGCAGACAGGCAGTGTGGCATGAGTGGCGGAAGGCAGGCTGAGGCAGGCTTTGAGCTTTGCAACCTGGGTGGGCAAACAAACAGTGTAGCATGAGTGGTGGAAGGCAGGCTGAGTCAGGGTTCGAGCTTCACAACCAGGGCGGGCAGACAGGCAGCGTGGCATGAGAGGTAGTAGGGAAGGCAGACTGGGTCCTTGGCAGGGCACTCAGATAGGCTGACTAAGACTGTGAAGCACACGCGAGAGAGAGTCAGTCAGATAGGTGGGCCGAGATCGTCTAGCTAGAGTCCGGCTGGCAGACTTATAGGTTCCCAATGCCACCCAGAGTCATGAGATCAGTCAGATAGGCCAGCCGATGCCATCGAGAGAGAGAGAGAGAGAGGCGCACCGGGCATTGGGAGGGAGGGACAGCAACTCAGCAACAGCAGCCCAGACTGAGGAGGAGCCCCGTCCCAAGAGTGCCCCTGGAATGGAATGGCGTGTGCCACTGCACCATCAATCCATGTCCAGGGGCAGCTCGGGGAATCCCAGGAGTGGAAGGTTCAACTTTATAAAAAGCAACTGCTCCACCAACTTGACCCTCAGTCTCAGGCGGTACGGCAAGCAAATGTCACCCACCATCAAGAACCCCCCCCCCCCCGCCTTGCTGGGGACATTCGTTGATGGGTAGGACAAGATACCCTTGGCCACTTTGGACAGGGCTGGACACAAATTGGTCTTGTCTGCCCAGTAGGCCATGGGACCGCTGCTGGGTTCAATGCATGGCTCCTCCTCCAGGTAGCTCTCCACTCCTGCTGAGGCACTATCGTACTCCCTCACATAACTGCTTGGGCACCACCTCCACCACTGCCCTCAGCCACACTGCCTGCCCTGCTGTTCACGAGCCCATGGTCGCCACAGTGCTCACCACATATGCCGTGCCGTGTACATATAAGCTGCTGCTCGCAATACTGGTGCTGCTACTGCTAGGGCTGGGGGCAGGGATAGACCCCGCCTGCTGAAAGGGGTGGCTGCTCCCACTCCCACCATCCCTAGGGGCGTCCTGCTACTGATGCTGCCACTGCGCACTAGGGATGTGAAAACAGATCGCAGTTCGGTTGTTTGGTTGTTCGGTTGCTCTGTCGTTCGGTTCAGGAGCTGAGTTTGGATTTGGTCGTTCAGTCCAGGGACCGAGTTCGGTCTTTCAGTTTGGTGGCATTTCGGTTTTGGTCTAGGTATTGTGTGATTGCATCGGAATCTGGAAACCAGAAATTCGAGTGTGTGCAGAGCTTGTGTGGAGAGAGAACATGCGTGTTGTGGCTGGCTATCTGTCTGGTTTTGTTTGGTGTGTTTTGGCTGTGTTGGACTGTGTGTTGGTTGGACTGTGTTTTGTCTGGTTGGTGAGTTGATGTGTGTGTTTGTTTAGCTGTTTGTTTGTGTGTGCATTATTTTATTTTAAAAAAAGAAGAGGGTGAAGCTGAACAGGGGGAACTGGAGGAAGGCCAAGGTGGTGGAACCAGTAGAGGAGGAAGAGCCTGAGGTTGCTGCCACTGGACCTTCAGTGGTGGAGGTCGCCGGCTCCTCATTAGAGGAGCAAGAGCCGGGCACAGGAGGTAGGGATGGGTGAACGCAGTTCGGAAGTTCAGAGTTCGGACCTATCTCGGTCTGTTCAGTCGACCGAACCGAACTTCCAAACCGAGCTTGAATTTCAAACCGAAACAAACCGAACCTAACCAAATTTCCAAACTCTGTTCTGTTTGCCCATCCATAGTGGCAACACACACAAAAAAACCAGTTTTTGATTGACCGAACTTGGTTTGGAATTTCGAAATTCGATCGAATTCGGTGTGTTCGGTCGATCGAACTGAACTTCTGAACCGAACTCGAATTTCAAACCAAACCGAATCAAATTTCTGAACTCGAATTTCAAACTGAACCGAACTGAATTTTCAAACTCCGCTGTGTTCGCCCATCCCTAACGGGGTGCTTCCAGGTTTGTAAACTTTATTTTTACTTTGAGGACAAGAAGAATACTATCCTTTAGAGCAAGCTCACTGACGTGCGGTTGGGTAAGTGAGTTGGTGGTGGGCAGTCAGTCAGGCACAAACAGTGGGCATCAGTGGGTGGCAACGGATGTCTGCCACAGAGAGAGGGTGTGGGGGCCTCTTCCAGCAGTCAGGCATGAGCCGAAGGAAGAACACACCCAAGCCCATGCCAGCCATCCCGGCAAGGATCTCTCGATGCCATCCCTAGCACCCCTAGGAGGGCAGAATTTGCAAGTGCCAGCCAGGGTTTCTCCATTGCCATCCCTCCCTAGCACCCAAACAAGGGCAGGATTTGCACGTGCCAGTCAGGGTCACCATCTCCTGTTGCCATCCCTAGCACCCCAAGGAGGGAGGACTAGAGGCATCATCATAAATGCATTATATTACTTAGGTGTTGCTTATGTGTTCCTGTTTCAGAGAGGGTGATGATGCCACCCATGACGCTGGTGCCACCACCATGTGCAGGACACCATCGAGGCGGAGGTCGCCAACACCACTTCTGCACAGCGGGTGCAAAAGGTCCGATGTCTGGTGGTGGTATGAGAGACATACTGGATTCGCCGTCTGCACGGTAAGGCATGGGGGCTGGAACAACAGGGAATGGATTGCCCTATGACCTGTTAGGAAGTCCCCTGCAGAGAGAGATTGTCCAACCACCCACCCACTTGTGAAGACAGAATGCAGGCAGGGCTTGACAGACCATTTGTATGACATAGTATGGCACTTCTTATGTTCCTATCTTTTTATGTTCTTTAGGTATGCGGCAAAAGATTTAAAAGGACCAGCCAGGGGACAACATTGGGGCTCATCGCCCATGTGGAGAAAATCCACGGGAAGACTGTGAGGAGGCAAGACTCTGGCGTGGCCATGGAGCGTCATCGCTAGAAGAAGGGGGGGAAGGCACACCAGAAGCAATGCCATCAAAGCCCTTCCCTCTCCTCCAGCTCAATGGCACAAAGGGCAAGAGGTGTCTTCAGTGGCAAGGGCCTTTTGGGCCAAAGTGGAGAGGCCTACCAGGGACTTTATGGATCGGCTACAGCTGCAAGCAGTAAGTATGGAGAATTGCCTGGTGGAAAAGTTCTAGGAAGTCGAGGTAGAGAAACAGAAGGTGGAGGCATACTCCCAGTACGTCTCTGCTGAGATGGCTGACCTGGGACTCTACCGCCAGTTGGTCTCCAGGTGACAGGCAGCCATGGTAGGGGCCATGGACTTTGCCATACAACACAGCTACCAAATGCCAGAGCACGGATTGCCCGCCCCTAGGTCCCATGCACCCCTTTTGCCTTCCCCCCAAGTTCCAGGGAACAGGCCCAAAGAGTAGACCCCTTAAGTTTCCTTTATATATATATATAGAACAAGAACAAGAACAAGAACAAGAACAAGAACAAGAACAAGAACAAGAACAAGAACAAGAACAAGAACAAATTTATTTATTTGGTTTTTATAATGTTGTTGTTCTTGTTTAAAAAGTTTTAATAAAAGTTCTATTTGTTGTTACGAGCTTTGTTTGACCTACCAATCTTTTATCCCTCTTTTCTGAAATTCTGGAAGGTGGCAGAATCACATACAGCTTGTTGATCCCTAACGGCAGCACCTGGCACCACATATAGCGTACGTAATGTATTAACCCAAAGATGTGCCAACAGCAGAGTCTCAACTTGCAGACATCCCCCCAGGAGGGGCAGGGCTTGTGTCTGTGTGGGTGTGCCAGAGAGAGAGAGAGAGAGGCTCCTTGGCAGCGAGCATCAGGTGGAGAGTACTGGTGCTGGTGGTCAAATCGTCCCCCCTTACAACCCACAGACACAGAAACAGGCCCGGGAGCCCGAGCCCCCGGAGGAGAGGGCCGGCGGGCATGCGGAAGAGGAGGAGAACCAGGAGGAGGAGGGGAAGACCGTGACCTGGAGGGGGTCCGCAGGAGAAGGCCGTACCACCGAGGGGAGGAATAGGGGCACAGGAAAACCCAGGAATTCATTAGGATCTGGGGGATCCTGACGCACCAGCTGGAGCTAGCTGTGAACCAGTGCAACGAGAACGTCTACAAGGAGATCGTGCAGGACATGGAGGCAGTGGGGCACCACAGGACAGTGAAACATTGCCGATCCAAGGTGAAGGAGCTCAAAAGGGGGTACAAGGCCATCAAGGATAATAATAGGCGGTCCAGGCACAGATCCCAGACCGCCCCCTACTATGATGCCCTGGACCGCATCCTCCACATGAAGGGCTCCATAGTCACTCCATGCCTCGTGGGGAGCACCATGGTCCAGGGAAGGGAAGGGGCCGAGGTACCCCCTCCCCTCGCTGCTCCCAAGAAGGCACCAGCTCCAGGAGCCTCGACCCCCAAGAGGAACGCCCCAGGACCTTGGGGACCATCAGGCCCCCCTCATGCAACAGCCCAGATAGCCCCCAGTCGATGTCCATAATGGGAGGATCTGAGACTGGCACACTGGTCACCCTCAGGCAGTGGACTCAGGGGCTGGCCTCAGAGGGCTCCGAGACCAACATCGAGGGTAAGCAAGTGGGTGGCATGGGACAGGGACCAGGGGGGAAGGCCCAAGGGGGGTAAAGGGGCACACAGGCCACGGGGCTGCCCTCTGCAAACCCCCAACACCCCGGACTGTGGAAATGGGGTCCGGGGGCCACCGGGGGACACGTTCATCCAACCCCCACCCACCCCTCACCATTCCCCCACAGATCACGGCACGCCCTGGCACCTGCGACAGTCTAGTGTGGGAGACGGAGGCGAGCAGTCCCAGGAGCAGCCAGAGGACCCAAGTGAGGGAACATGACATGTGGGGGGCAGAGGCTCGGGGAGGCAGGGTGGGGTCAGGCACAGGGGGAGGCCAGGGGAGGGCACCCACTGCTCTTATGATGTGGGGCAGTGCCCCCCATCCACAGCAATGTATGGGGGTGGGCATGTGGGGTGGCTAACCATCCCTTACCATGCACCCTAATAGGACAACCCTCTGGGCCCCAGCAAGGTGGCCCCATGCCCCTGGCACAGCAGATGAGGGAGCACCAAGCACGGGTATGGTGCCGCAGGAAGGAACAGGCAGAGAACATAGTCCGCTCCACCACTGAGCAAGGCGAGCGAATAATCTCGGCCATCGATCGAATGGAGGTGGCCACCGAAAGGGCCATTCAGCAGGCAGAGGCCAGGGACCAGAGGCTGCAGGTGGAGGTGTGCCTCAAACAGAGGCAGTAGAGCCGGGAGCACTGCAGGCAGGTGGAGGTGTTCAGGCAGCTGGAACAAGCCATAGACAGGATGGTAAAGGAGCACTCAGCCAGCCCAAGATGGACCAGTCCCATGACATTGGCACCTTGCTGCTCCTAAACACGTGTACCATGAGTGCCTATGTGATGGCAGTCACCCCACCGGGCAACCTGCCTGCCCCAGCCCCGAGGCCGGGCCCCTCGGCGTCCTCACCACCTCCGCCACCGCTCCAGCCACCAGCATGGTCGCTGTGCCCGTGCTTCCACCTACCAGTCCCTGTGGGCCTCCAGAGGGAGCAGCTTCCAAGGGGGCCCCCACCAGCCCCAGGGATGCCCGCCCTCACCACCGCCCAACCCTCAGGATACCAAGGCCTCCCAGGACACTGTCGGGGACATGGACAGTGGCGGGGAGGGGAGCTCCCAGAGCTCTATGGTGCCCATTGGGTGGCTGAGAGGGAGGCCCCGGGGACATGGGGGAACGGGGGGGAAGGAGGAGGGTGCCTGGGGGGCCACTGGGAGGTAGGGCATGGAGGAGGTGGTGGGAGCACATGTAGAAGGGAGATACTATAAATGCATGGGCACCAAACTCGCCTCCGTGTTTCTGTCCATGGGCCCGGGGCTGGGGGTGCAAAGTTGTGTAGGGGCACAGCCAGGATGCTGCTAGGGGCCCCGGGGTGGTAAGGAGGGGGTGTGCGGCCTAAGCCCTCAGCCTCCTGGCTGATCCGGCTCACCAGGGAAGCATGGATATGCTTTGCATATCAATAAGTACTCCCGCGGGTTCTCTGCATTCACATAGAGAGGCACGGGGCTAGCAGGGCGCCAGGGCATGGGGTAGTCGAGGGCAGGCCCATCGGTCTCGCACACATTGTCCAGCACACAGCCGGCTCCAATCATAAGGAAAGGAAAGGGGTCTCCACAGTGTAGTCCAGCTGGCCCGCAAGGCGGGTATTGTAGAGCACCTCCGCAGGGGTCCTGGCACCTGGGTATACCTTCATCAGCCAGAGGGTAAGTGGATAGTCCAGGTTCCCCAGGATACAGGGGGGCATCAGCATCCCCTCGATCCGGATCATCGCGTTGTCCGCAAAGTCCCCTCGGTACATCTGGGCATAGAAGGGAGAGATGGTCATGATCCGGGCATCGTGACTGTGACCAGAGTGGCCCGTGTAAATGTCTATGAACCAACCCCAGTGGTCCACAACCGCCTGCAGCTTCAGGGAGTGGTACACGTGTCGGTTGACATATTCTGAGGCCTCTCCAGCAGATGGGTGGAGGATCTCTATGTGGGTGCTGTCCATGGTGCCCATGCACTTGGAGAATCCCCCAGCTGCAAATCCGGTCATCACGGCCTCCTGGTCCACCAGCTGGATCGCTCGGTCCAGGAGCACACCCTCCACCGCCTCGCAAACAACCTGCAGGATCCCGGCGATGGTGCTCACCCCAACGCCAAGTGCTGTGAGACGGAGCGGCAGGAGTCGGGTGTTGCAAGGGCCCAGACCCTGATGGCCACCCGCTGGACCATGGGAATGGGGGCCCACATGGGGGTGTCCTGTCTCTCCAGCCAGGGTTTTAACAGTTTAGAGAGTCACAGGAGGATGCGCCTGTCCATAAGAAAGTGTGCTCTCGAGGTGGCCTCATCCCATTGGGCCAGTGCCGTGGCCCACCACCCCTGTGCCCACTCTGTGACCCATACCCGCTGGTCAATGGGCATAGCAAGCAGGGCTGTGCGCCCGATGGTCTCCCTCCACCACTGGAGTCAGATGGCTGCCTCACGGAGCGCAGTAGCCTGCCCCCGGGCATGGAGGAGGGCCTTTCAGGCTGCCCCAGACACCCGCTGGGCCCTGAGATGGGCCAGTGAGTGCCTGCGCCTGTGGTGGGCTTTCTGGGCTCTGGAAGCACTCCTCGCCATGCACACCCACAGCCGGGTGGCCAGGTGCACCTCAACAGTCTGGATATGCAGGAGGTCAGTGTGCGAGCAGTACCACTCCATGAAAACGGCTATGTGCATCCCGCAGGTGCCCAACTGTCGCAACTCCATGGCGACCAGTGCCCCGGGTGGCTTGGAGCTGCACCTGTTATAGGATGGGGCCTGTGTAGCCCCTCCCCTCCGTAATGCCCTGCCAACCAGGCTTGGGGCCCCAGGTCATCCTGGCTGCTCCCCATGCCGGCAGTTCTGGCTCCTGCAGGGCGAGCAGGGTGGGGAGGCTGCGGGCGGCCCAGTGCATGCACCCGCCTTCCCTGCAGGGGGCCTGGCGAATGGTCCTGCCTTCGCACGGGCATGTGCAGGCAGAAGCTGCATTCCTGCTGTCATCACCTCCCACCTCTCGGTGTCGGCTGCCTATTGTCGTCGCCACCCTGCTTAGTGTGTAGGCTGTCCTGTCCATGTGCTCTGTTCCAGCAGCTGGCCTGGGTCCACACACCACGCCTCACTCTGTAGTCGTACAATGTTGTGGCCTGTGCCCTTATCGCTTAGCCGTGGAGCTCCTGTGCTTCCCTTCATATCCCTCCAGGGATTGTGGGGCCCTCCATTCCTTGCACTTACTATCCACCGCTTGCTGGACCATGACTGGCCGCTCTTCCCCAGGGCTCCTGGGCCGCAGCGCCCCTGGGTCCTCCCATAGCTGGACCTTCCATGAGACCATGGCCCTGTGTGACCTGTGGCATTCCCCGGCCATGCAATTGCTCCTGAGCTACCCATACAGCTTCACAGGTGCTTACAAGAGTGTGAGCTCTAGGCTGCGGTACTATGGCTATGTGGTGAGCAGATGTGACTGGCAGCTGCATGTGGAGATGCTAGGCCTGTGTCCTTTTCCCAGTGGGTGCATCCCAGAGATCAGGTGCTCGCATGTGGGGTGGTCGGCGGTGGATAGCATGTCCTCCCTCTCTGTGTGCAGCCTGACTGCCTACATGGCCTGTCTGACTGATGGGGGCCCTGCCCTGGATGTGTCCTTCTTTGGCTGTGTTCACGGGGCCTGAGGTTACCAGTTATCCTGCGGAGCGATCTATCACTGCCTGTTGGAGCTGGATCACCTTCCATGGTCCCCACCTGCTGACTATGGCTTGTCGGAGTCCTCTGAAGCGGAGGTGTTGGCGTTGGCTGGTGTGTGGTCCCAATCCAATGTGCAGGTGGGCCTCGTCATGAAGGATCCCTTCGAGGCATACTACCAGGTCACCCACCACATGTCTGCGCTGGGGAACCATTGGGGCATGCTTAAGTGGCCCCACTTCATGCACCTGCCAGGCCACCCAGCCCTGGGCCCATTCATGGTCCCCTGCAGCTGGTTGAGAGGCCCCCCTTTCCTTCTGGGCCTTGGGTGCTGGCCCCACTGTGAGCTCCCGCCTCCAACCCGCTATCGCGGGTTGCTGCCAGCTCCCTCCTTGATGTCCCTGGCTCGCTGCTGTGCTGGCTGATTCCAGGGATCCTGCTGCCCCTGCCTGTGGATCTGTACCCCCTCTGTGGCCCCCCTGTCCACCTCTGCAACTGGTGTTCCCCTCCCTGGCTGCCATCTCCTGTGGCTGTCTTCTGAACTCTGAGCCTGCTTCCATCGCCCCGGGTGCTGCTGTCCTTCCTGGTCTGTCCTCAATCCCTCTTGTGCCCATGCCCCCCACCCCCTTTGGTGATTCTGTGACAGTGGGGTTCTGGGGCCCCTGGACTGCACCTCCCGGCATCCTCCCGGGGAAGGGGGAGCTGGCTTGTGGAAGGGCTGCTCTGCTATTTGGCCCCGGCTCGCCTCCTTCCCATCCATCACACCCTACCCGGTGCATGGGTTCCCTGACAGCCTCCTGGACCATTCCCAGGCCACCTCCTGGTCTGTGTGGCCTCTCCCTGTGCCTGTGCTCTGCCCCTGGGGGGTTCCCCCATTCCAGGATTGGCTCTGTAGCTGTAGGGGTGCCTGTGCAGGCTGTGCTATTGTGGGGAGTTCTGGGTGCCATTCCCTGTGTCCTGCCATGGCCCCTTGGCCTGTTTCCCCCATCCTCCCTGTCCCCCCCTCCCCCCTTTTCCCATTGTGCCATGTGTGTTGTCCATCCCACTGTGTTTCCCTTTCCCTTCCTTTCCTGTGTGTGTGTGTGTGTGCACCCGGGCATGTGTTTGCACTGTGTGTTCCACTGTGACCTCGTTTTCCATGTGCCTGTTGTGTGTGCTGCCTCGGCGGCTCTTCTCTCTCCTCCCCCTCCCTTCCCATTTCCCTTGTGTATGTGTTCCCTGTGTGCGCTTTTGGCTTCCTTTTGCCCTCAGCCAGCCATGTCTGCCTCCCACCCCTCCCCGGTGCCTTCTGGGTGTTTTGACCACGGCCCGAGATTGGTATAACATCTGTTGCGCTGCCCCGAGCCGTGGTCTGCCAGACCAATTCCCTGCCATGGTCCCGCTCCCATCATGTCTGTTTGGGGCCTCTCTTGTCCACGGGGGGTGGTTAGCCAGCTCGCCACCGCTGGGAATCCACTGTGGTGAATCAGGTGCCTGTAACATCTGAAATAACCCTATGTAGTTATCTATAGTAACTATATCTATCTATCTATACAATATTACAAAGGGATGGGGGGGACACAAAGAACACAGGGAGGGTTACAAAACTGAAATGAAATGTAAATCAATCTAATAATCCTACTCTAAATAAATCCAAAAACTGGGGAAGGGAATCAGGGATGGAAAATATAGAGGGAGAAGGAAAGGATTGAATGGAGGGGGGAGGAAGAACACAGGGAGGGGTAAAAAATAAAAATAATCCCTAAATCTATCTAATATAATCTAAATAAATGATAATATGGAGGTAAATGGGTTGGATGGGTGAAATAGGAGGAGGATGGCAATGGACTGGGGAGCTGGGTGGTACACAAACTGCTAGGAGAGGAAGCCTACTGAAAATGCCTGCTGTCAGGAACAGTGACACTGACTAGCTCAGAAGGTGTTGGAAGGGAGGAGGGCAATGAGTTTTGTTACTTGCTTCGCCCACCTTACCGCAAGCCCCATTGGCTCTGTGCAACCTTGCCCCCCCCATCCCTCATGGCCAATCGCAGACTGCGAAGCCAGTGGTCTGAGGAGAAAAGGGATGGTGATTGGGCAGGCTGGCTGCTACTCCAAGCCTCTCCACCCCTGGTGCCTGGAAGTCTGCTCCTCAGCTGACCCCCCTCTCCCTGTGTCAGGCAGGGGTCGCGTTTCCCCCGCTCGAACTCATCCAAATTTGATCTGAACAGACCGAACTGTTCGGTTGTTTCAGAGTTCGGTATCGGGTTTGGTTCGGTTGGTTTGGGTTCGAGCTTGGTCATCCGAACAGACCGACTTTGATCTGAACTTCCGAACCGCATTTGCACATCCCCACTACGCACTCTGAAGTGCGCTGTCTGCCTGCCGGACCCTCTCCACCAGCTCACCCTTCCAGTGGCCATAGAGCTGTGTTTGGCGAGCCACACTGTCCTTGACTCTTGGGTCCAGCATGGTTTCCAAAACATATTCCTGCCACTGCAGGAGCTCATCAAACCATGCCTTCAGCCCTGACTTCAGCTGCCGCACCAGGGCAACTGCCTCAGCCACCAGCTTCTTGCCTTGAGAGCCACAATCCTGCCTCTGGATAATCTTATCCAGCCTCCTGTGCAGACTCTGGACCAGAGGGGTCACCTAGCTGATGGTGGCCGTGGAGGAGCTGATGGTCTCTGTCATCGCTAGGAACGGTCTCAACAAAAAGACTGTGTGAGCCAGGATCTCCCATTCCACCCCATTGTACCCTGGAGGTACCCCACTGTCCGTCACCAGTTGAACTTTATGCAAGGTGGCTTTCTACTCGAGAAGCTGCTCGAGCATCAGGAACGTGGAATTCCACCTGGTGGACACATCCTGCATCAGCTGGTGCACTGAGGAGCCTTGCTCGGCCTGCTTCGCCAAGAGGAGTTCACTGCCCTTCACGTGATGGTTAAAGAAACGGGCCAGCTTCCTCCCCTGATAAATCAGGGAGCTAAGGGTGCCTGCCCCAATCCCCTTCTCCCCGAAGCCCAGAGCATCCCTGACCACCAGGTGAAGAATGTGTGTGGTGCAAGGGATGCTGATGAAGCCCCCATCACCGACTGTCCTCAGTATGTTGGCCATGTTGTCAGTCACCTCACACCCCTTGGTGACGGGTGCACCTGGCATGACCCACTCCCTCACCATGGCTGTCAGGACTGCCTCGATGTTCCGAGCAGTGTGAGGGCCATCCATTACTTCCACCTGAAGCAGGGACCGCCTATACACTGCTTCTGGCCCTCTCCTGCCATTCCCCAAATCTGCCTCCGAGTCCTGCCCTAGTGCGCCGTCACTGCCAGGTAGATGTGCAGCATATTTCTGCTGAACAGCATATTTCTGCTGAACCACAGGTCTTTCGTGAAGTGTACGGTGGCACCCCCAGCCCCTGCCAGCTGCTCCCTCATCCGCTCCTTTAAAGCCCGGTAGAAGACTGACAAGACCTGCCGACTCAGAGCGGTGCATGAGGGCAGCTTAAACTAAATGGTCAGGAAGCTAATCAGGTGCCTAAACCCCATGTCCCTGACCACCAAGAAGGGCTGCCCATGCAGCGTGATCATTTCCCTGAACATGTGCGTGGCTTTTAGTTGAAAACCACACCACCCTCCACGTCCTGCAGCTGCCAATGTTCTTGGAAGCTGCCCACACCCCAGCTCCTCCATGCTGCACTGATGCTGCTGTTGCTGCTGCTGATGATGATGATGATGCTGCTCCCCTCTAGCAGCAATGCTTCTCCTGCTGCTATAGGCAGCTGTTTGAGCAGGGCACTTGCCCGCTGATGGAGGTGGACGACTGGCCACTGCAGTGGGAACTCGCTAGTGTCCACTGCCTCTGCTTAGCAGCACAGCGCTGTGGCATCCCTTCAGGTGCCTCGCTATCGCAGTTGTGCCAAGGTTGGTGAGCACCTGCTCACACTTCACCACCTTCTGGCACAAACTTAACTGCACCTCCCTGGGATCATCCACATGCACAAACTTAAAATGCGTCCATATGGAGGATTTCCCCCCCCTCCTGCCTTCTGGCCCGCATGGGGTGATGCACCGCTGACAGCGCTTCTGGAAGGGGCAGAACATGGTGGTGACACATCTCTCAGAGGGACAGCCAATGCCTCAGCACCAGACATCTCCTCCACAGGACTAGTGTCTACCTTGCTGTTCCCAATCTTAGATATGTCCCCCCGCGAAGGGTAGTACTGGGACCATGAGGCTGATCCACTGCCCATGCTGCTGCCACTCTCAATGTGCCCCTATAGCTGCTGCTGCTGCTGCTACTGCTGCATCTCTCCCTGCTGTTATTGCCCAGGGATCAGGCCCTGCCTCTAGCAGCGAGAGTGGGATCCACCAGCTCTGGACTGCTGGGGATCACCTAAATAACAGGATGATGGTGACCTATGATGAACTCCAGGCCCTGCCCCTGAAGCACCTGCACCTACTCCTGCAGCCGCAGCAGAGACAGCTGCAGTCTCCTGGACTGCAGGCCTTCCATTGCCCTGCATGGCAGTGGAGGACGCTTGCAGGAGGCGACACCAAACCACACCCTAGTGCCACTGCTGGGAGCCTCTGAAGCCTGTCTTCCAAAATCAGGCATGTGCAGTTTGGGGCGTGGTGATGGGCTCGGGCTGCTGCTGATGCCTGTTGCCACTCCACTGGCATGGCCCCTGCCACCTCTGCCACGTGCCCCATTGCCTGCCTTATGGGCAGAAAACCAGCCTCTCCTGATTGCCTTCTCCATTTCTAAGACATAAATAATGTGCATGAAGATTTTTTAATATATTTATTTATTTATTTGTTTGTTTGTTTATTCAAAATTGGATTATATTATATACATCTACACTAACTCTAACTGCTATTAACTATTCTAAAACCTATGGAACTAAATGGAATATTATATCTACAAAGGCCTAGTCCTATAAACACACTATGAAATATTAAAGTAGAATCACTACACACTATCGCTATCTAGCTCTATAACTAAGCAAACACCTACAACTATCTATACTAGTGTCTAATATCTATCTATCTATCTATCTATCTATCTATCTATCTTCACAGGGATGGGGGGAAACAGACAGCTCACAACAAACACAGGGAGGGGTACAAAACTGAAATAAAAACTAAATCAATCTAATGCTACTCTAAATAAATCCAAAAATAGGGGAAGGGAATCAGGGATGGAATATATACAGGGAGGAGGGAAGGATTCAATGGAGGGGAGGGAGAAACAACACAAAGAGGGGTGAAAAAATACAAAATAAACCTAAATCTATCTATTCTAATCTAAATAAATGAAACTGTGGAGGTAAATGTGTGGAAATGGGTGAAATAGGAGGAAGATGGCAATGGATTAGGAAGAGGGAGACTTCTGAAAATGCCTGTTGACAGGATCAATGGCTAGCTCAGAAGGGATTAGAAGGCGGGAGGGCAATGACTTTTGTTATTTACAGCACCCGCCTTACCAGAAGCGCCATTGGCTCTAACCCCATGTCAATCACAGACTGCAAAGCCAGTGGTCTGAGGAAAAGAGGGATGGTGACTGAGCCTCTTCACTCCTGGTGCCAGGAAGTCTGCTCCTCAGCTGACACCCCCC
>QEPC01009833.1:93516-122751 GCA_003113815.1 Sphenodon punctatus | reverse complement strand
TATATATATATATGTATATATGGATATACATCCCATATATATGGGATGGGGGGGAAATCACAAACAGAAGAGGAATCTGTAGTGAAATACATACATTACAAACTCAATGAGTCTGTACAGTGCATAACACAAGGTTTCAGTTTATGGTTTAAGTTTCATTTCATTACAAAAGTGAAATGAAACTTAAAGAAATCTAAAAATCCTACTCAACGCCTGCTGTTCAGGTACAGTGAGTAGCTCAGAAGGTGTTGGGAAGGGGGGAGGCAGATAATTAGTTTTGTTTCTTGCAAGCCTCTCCACCCCTGGTCCCTGGAAGTCTGCTCCTCAGTGACTGACACCTCCCTGTCATGCTTGACCTTCCAGTGAACCTTTTTTTGCCACCCAAACTCATCCGAACGCGATCCGAACTGACGGAACTGTTTGGCCATTTCGCCGTTCAGTGGTTGGTTTGTTCGGTATGTTCGGGTTCAGGTTCGGGTTCGAGTTCGGTCATCCGAACAGGCCGAGTTCAGACCGAACTCCGAACTGCCGAACCACGTTCGCCCATCCCTACGGCCCGGGCAGCACAACAGATATTACGCTGATCCCAGGCCAGGCCGTGGTCAAAACACCTGGAAGGCGCCAGGGCGGCTCGTCCCGGCTGCTTCCGTTTGCCCTTTAAATCTCCCTCTGCAACCTGTGTTGTTGATGGTTGCCTGGCAGCAATGATGCGTGCTTTGTCCCCGGCTGGGAATAATTTTGATTGATTCTGGCCGGTGATTGCTGTCCAGACATTTCTTTTTATTGTTTCCCACTGGAAATCTCTTTGACCACGCTTTCGGAGATGGTCCATCCCAGAGGTCCGGAAGCGTGGCTGAATTTGAACCCATGTGGGTATTGACTGTGGTGAACATCTGGCGGTCGCCGAACAGACGTTCAAGGCACTTTGGCCCCACCATGGGATTGACCGTGGTTCACTGTGGTTGAGCGTGATCTCGTAATGTCTGAAAATACGCATAGTGTGAACTAAGCAGCAGGCAGAATAACAGTAGCACTTACAGTTACAACACTGTACAATCAGGCTCTGTTGTGCCATGCCACAGCCTAGACAACACACAACAACCCCACAAAACACTGTGCATCTGTGTGGAGAAATAAATCCCACCAAAAGCCAGCCCAGCAGACAAAATGAAGAAACCAGACATTCAATGACACCCCTCCCCCGAGGGGTACCCTTTTATTTTTAACAAAGGCATGGCATGGGTACTACTGTGGCACTGGTAACTTGAACAGACCTGACAAGGGGATGTGGAGTGAGGCAGAGAGTTTCCTCTGACCTCATGGTGCCAAGCAGCTGGCAGAACAGTAGAAGTTACACTTTACAATTAAACTCTGCTGTGCCATGCAGCAGCCACAGCCTTGTTAAAAAAGAAAGAAGAGAACACACACAGCCCTGCAAAACAGTGTGCAACTGTGTGGAGAAATAAATCCCACCAAAAGTCCGCCAGTCCAGCAGACAAAATGATAACACCCACAAAAAAGAAACCAGACATTCACTCCTCTTCACTGCCACATTCCCCTCTTGTCCCTCTTGGCATGGCTTGGTACTATGGCCCTTGTAACTTGAGCAAAGGGAAGTGGAGTCAGGCAGAGATATCTCTCTGGCATTATGGTACCAAGTGCCAACCAAGCAGCAGGCAGAAGCAATGTGGTGGCACCCAATTATTATTATTTTTTTAAAGCATGGTATGGTAAAAGTAAATGTAACCCCCCCATCCCCAAGCATTGACCCTATGGACAGGACAGGCCAAACCATGCCATGCCAGAGCTAGGCCAGGGCAAGGCCAGGCCAAGCTTTTCTCCCTACCCCAGCTGATTACTTACAGATCCAGCACAGTAGCACACAGCCAAATTCATCAAAGAGAATAGAAAATGGCTGCAGCCACTTTTATGTTGCCCTGCAAGCCAGTTAAAACTTGCCATCTGGCTTGGCCAGCCAATCAGAACTTGCCATCTGGCTTACCATCACTCAACTGGACCCTCCCATACCCCCTCCTACCAAATATGGCACTAAGTTTCATTTACAGAAGAAGCTCAACTTTCCAGCTACACACGCAGTGACTTCCGAAGTTTTCCTCGGAACGGCCTTGATCCTCGGAACTTTGGACTTTTGGATCGAAGTACTGGAATCTTCAGCGAATTCTGAAGTTTTCTGCAGACCGAATTTCAGCTCTAAAATAAACTTTTTGAATCTGTACATTTGACCTGAATCTGAATGTGGTTAATTTGACAAATTAAAAGTTGACTTCAAACATTCGCTAGTGAAAACTTGACTTCATTAAAGTAAGTAAAAATATCTTCTGTTGTTTTCAGTAGGGCCATGATTTAAATCTATGAGATTCCTGGAGTTTAAGATACTATTTATGGCATGTAAGAGTGCTTAGGGTCTGAGAACTATAATCTGTGGAGGGTTTTTTTTTTTTTTTTTAGTATTCACTAAACTGACTTCCGGCCTTAACCACTCTAACCACCACTGAAAATTTCTGTCAACAGGATGGATGAAGGCTATTTGGAAAGGTTTTGTTCTGAAATCTGAATCTTCAGTTCAAGGAATTTTTTAAAAATCAAAAGTTCATTATGAAACAGGAGTGAGGTTTTACTTATCCAAACCAGCCTGTCCTTCCTTTGCAGAGATACAAAATCACTTGGCAGGTCTTCTGGATAATTAGGGCAAATAAATACCAAAAATCACACTGAAAAGTATTTGTTTATCAACAATTTAAAATTTAACGACAGTCCAAACTCATGAAAGGCATCTCTAATTCTGAAAGAGCATTACTGCTTTAAGCCTCTATTCCCACATGTTTACACTATCTATTCAAAGGCCTATTAGATCTAAACTCTTTGATGTATGACCAACTACTTCTGTTTGTGGCTTTTTGTTAACTCTGATCTAAATCCAGTGGGAAGAGGACAAATTGATTATTTTATCAAATACTTTCAGCATCAACAGACTATTAACTGCCTGGGATATCACCAGCTTTATTTTATTTTATTTTATTTTATTTTATTTTATTTTATTGGTGCTTCAAGTACGGTGATGAGTTTGAGAAGTATAAAATGAGGCACTCAGCATGATAGGCTGCATTCAAATGTTAAAATAGCCACCTACCTATGTAAGCAGCAGCACCCCAGCTTCCCTCCCTTTTTACTGTGAGGTGGCATTTTCCGTGATGTTTGGATGGATTTACTATATGGTGCGTATGGGCTTTTTAATTTGTCTATTTATTGCTGTGTATTTTAATATGTTTTCAGTGTTTTTAGAAAGTTGTTAGCTGCCCCGAGATGCCTGAGGCAGGAGGGGGCAGCATATAAGTTTTAATATAAATAAATAAAAATAAATAAATAAAATGGTGGTGTTCCATGGTAATGGTACCCAGGATATTTTCCAGACTGCTGTTGCTGTGAAGGAGAGCTCACTCAAGTACCCTCAGAAATGGGTATAGCTCATTAAATTGCAGCATTCAATTTGACCTATTCAATCTCAAAATGGAGTCAACTGGGTGTTCAAGTGTGGGTGAGTCTGATGTAAACCTCCCCATGGGTGGGTGATACTCCAGGGAGGGAGTGCCAATTTACTGTAAGCAGACATATCAGAAATGATCTGATAATCAGGGATTATAAGCAAGTTCAGCTTCACTGCTTTCAGTTTAACAGAACCCCTTTATATTGTTGCTTGAGCTAGACCAGTGGTTCCCAATCTTTTTGCCTGTATGACTCCATTTTGAGATTTAAATATAATCCCATCCAGCAACAAGGATGTGCCAAGTATATCCAATATCAGCCAGGATTGTGACCTCATCCACAGATGGCATGACTCCATCTGGGACAGATCCAAAGTCTGTGAAACTCCCGCACTAGTGCCTGTTTCACCTGAAGTTGGTCAAGAGGCTGTAACAACTGATGCAGACCGCACTACAGCTCCTGCGCACATGCATGCACACCCACCTCCACCCATCCCCCACGCGTGGAGCAACCAGTGAAACTGCGGTTGCTCTGTGAGTGTTGATGGGTGTAGATGAGTGTGGCCCATCTAAACCCTCCCCCTACCCACCGCACACGGACTGCAGCACTCACTGACACACACACCCTGTGCCACAGCCCATATAAAAAGGGCCCAAGTGGTTTAGTTGGCAGTCAGTAGAATAAAAAACCTGGGTTACTTTGGAGCACTGCTTAGAAGTAAAGATTTGATAAAAACACCTTGGAGACATGCTGTCTTCATAAAACGAAAGCCAAGTTCAATTAAAGTAATTGGGGGAAAAAAGTCAATTCTCCCATCGACATCAGCAGTATTTGGATCATACCACCAAGGGCACGGTATAATCCAAATCCTGCTGATGTCAATGGGAGTTTTTCCATTGGTTTCAGCAGCCTTTGAATTGGTTTCAACAGCCTTGGGCAGCAATTAAAATAATAAGGGGAAAGGGAGAGGAGAATAAAGAGGGATACGAGGAGTTTGTTGGGTTCTTTGAACTTTGAACTTCGTTTCTTTGAAAGAAAGCTTGAGGGAGGTGTTTAAGGAGGTTTACCCACACCCTGAATTATTTTTTTTTGTCTGGTGAGGAGTGTCTCTTTCAGCACACATGGGGAAAATCTTTTTCTCCAATGTATTCAGTGGGGTAGAGGGAGAAACAGGGGAGGAATTCCTTCCTCTGAAGTATCAGAGGTTAGGGGTGTGCACAAGACCTGCATGTCATTTTCATTTTTCATTTTCATTAATCAAAAATGTTGTTTTCATTATCATTATTAACTACAATGCCATTTTTGTTTTTTGTTATTATAGTTTTTGTTATAATTTTGTTATCGATATTGGTATCATTTTTGTTATCGGTATCAATATTGGTTGTCGTTATTGTTATCGTTACCGATATTGTTATCGTTATCGGTACTGCTTCAAATGAAGATTTTAGTTTTGGCATTGGTATCGTTATCAATTTCTGTGCACAACTAATATCTATCAATATCTAAGGGAGACAGGGCAAAGGAAAAGGAAAACTATCTATTATCTAAACAATTATCTATATAACTATTCTTATCTAATCTATATGTCTATAATATATAACTATGGGTGATTTCAGACATTACGTGGTCCCGATTCACCACAGTGGATTCCTGGCGGGAGTGAACCGAACAATCACCCCCCATGGTCAAACAAAGCCCCAAACAGATGTGACGGGACCGGGACCATGGCAGGGAATTGGGCCGGCAGATCATGGATCAGGGCAGCGCAACAGACGTGATGCCGATTCCCGGCCATGGTCAAAACACCCAGAAGGTGCCGGGTTAGCCCATACCAGATGCTGCTGCTGCTGCTGCTGCTGCTATCCCTCCACCACCTCCAGGTGCAGCGCAACCGCTTCCTCCCCCACCCGCGTCTCTACCGCCACCGCCTCCTCCTCCACCTCCTCCTCCTCCCTTGCTCTCTCGCCCTCCACTCGCCTCTCCCTTCCACCTCAATCCATCCCGTCCCGTCCCCCTGCTTCTGTGTGCCCTTTAAGTCTCCCTCTGCTGCCTGTGTTGTTGCTGGTTGCCTGGCAGTGATGCTGCGTGCTTTGTCCCTGACTGGGAATCATTGACTTTGATTCCGGCTGGTGGTTGCTGGCCAGATGTTACTTTTTGTTGGTTCCCATCAGGAATCTCTTTGACCACACTTTCGGAGATGGTCCGATGGAGAGCTTCTGAAGCGTGGTTTATTTTGACCCCATGTGGGTATTGACTGTGGTGAACATCTGGTGGCCACTGAACAGATGTTCAGGGTGCTTTGGCCCTGCCACGGGGTTGAGTGTGGATCACTGTGGTTGAGCGTGATCTCGTAATGTCTGAAAATACCCTATATCTAATCTATATGGGCTAGGGAGGATTTTTTGTGTGCAAGCACCACAGTTCTGTAAACACAACCTGACAAGCACAGCTCTCACAGAGCAGAGAGAAAAAACCTGGCCCTCCCATAATAAAGGGTTGCAGTACCTTCCCCCAGAGACCCCTGATTGGTTGTGGGAGACAGCAGGCATTGAGCAATCACAGAGTGCCATGAGACTTTTGGGGCCTGCTTGTGCTGCTCAGTGGTCAGTGATACATTCATCAGATACTGCTGAGCTGCTCACCACTCCTAATACAGGCACAGTTCAACAGTTCAACCCTGTTTAGACCTCCGAGATGTCTGCTCCCTCCTCCCCTCTCCACATTTTCCCTCCAAAACCCAGCTGCCACAGCACTAATAATAATGATGATAATGACATTGTCATTTTCATTTCTCGTTATAATATTTGTTATTATTTTGTTATCAGTATCGTTATCGTTATGATTACTATTATCATTACAATTATCGGTATTCTCGGTTGTCCTGTTACTGTTATCGGTATTCTCATTTGTTTTTGTTATCGTTGTCATTATTCTCGGTTGTCATTTTCATTATTGCATTAATGAAAACAAAAGTGACAATTTTCGATCGGCCCTTTTTACACAAACGCTCTAACACCCATAAATTGGGTGTTACATTTTTTTATACATGTTGCAGGGCACCATTGAAGCCAATCACCATGGGCCCTGTGCACACATGATGCCTCCACCCAGTTCCTCTCAGTGGAGATGGGTGTTAGCTGGTGGGTGGGGAGAATTTCCATGGGTGGAGATGGGTGGGGGCATCTGTGTAAATGCCACTTTCAGTGGTTGTTAGTGAGTGTTTGTTCCCTGAGAACACCCATCTCCACCCACACCGACCCACGGAGCAATGGACGCCACTGCTGGTTGCTCCGTGGGTGGGTGTGGGTCGAGATGGGTGTTGGCCGGGCGCAAATACTCACCAACACCCACCAAAAGCCCCTGTGAGGAGTATGAGTAACTTTAGAAGTTGGACACCTTTAGGCTGAAGAAACTGCTTAAGGCCTTTATGTGAACTGAACTTTGACAGACTTTTTATTGAAATTGCCAATACAGCAATAACCACAAGTGCTTACAGAAGAATTTGCAAGCCCAGCTTTATTTTGGAGTATGAGAGCTTATGCAGCAATTGTGGGCATATAGCTAAAAACAGAGACTTATGAAATGGGGCAAAAGCCGACCAAGCAGGGTGGTAGCCACAGCTGTATCCTGATGACTCAGATTTCAGATGCAAGGCATGGGAGGACAAGAATTAACAACAACTATATGTCCTGCGTGACTAGAGACCTATAAAACCCAGACTGAGGACAGTTTCAAGTCGGACGGCTACAACATCAGCTCGTGGTACCACTCCAACACCAATGGACCGGTTCAGTGGCCCCATCACCTCTGTCACGGGTTGGCCACCCTGACAGGAGGATAGGTAATGTAGGAAAGGAAAAATGAATGTTGAATGTGTGATGTTGTACTAATAAACATATATTTTAAACTTTGCATTAAATAAAGCTAAGAGGTTTGGCAATATATTTCCAGTCTATCTCTGATCACTTGAGCTGACCACAGTATCTAAAAGAACATATACATATGCGTGAGTGAAATAATAACCGTGTACCATGTCTGAGACTTCAATGGAACCTCGTGACCACACAGGCATGATTGTATAAATCCTTCCCTTTCCCCATATGAGCCAGATTCTACAGTTAGCTGCCTTTTTGACACTCTGTTTGGGAAACTGACCCCTTTTCTATGTGTGAATATTTCAGAGAGCTTGTAACACATTGAATATCCCAACATGCAAACTTGGCATAGTCGGCAGAATACTGTGGAGGTTCAGAGTTTTGAGATAGAAAGGGATAGAAGATAAGATCCTGAAGTCTGATCAACTTTTGAGATCAAAAATTTCCTAACTTGAATACCTTAAAGGAAAAAGGGGTAGATTTTCCCCCTCACTAACTTGAATACCTTTAGAGAAGGGTAGGGAAGACCCAGAAGGTATATTTTGGGAACAGGGAAAATTAAAAGGAGCTCTCCCAGAAGGTATATCTCGGGAACAAGGAAAACTTGCAGTAATAAGTTAAGGATAAAAGGCAGAGGTGAAGTCCATCTAGGGAGGAAAATCCCATTGAGATAACAATGACTTGGAATGCAGCTAGAGCTCAGCTGCCAATAAAGAAAGAGAAACCATTACCTGCTTTGTACAAAGTTTTTGAAATAAAGAAAAACCCTGGGAAACCAGAGAATTGACAATGAGAGAGGTGAAAGATACGAATGATGTAGAATGTATGTTTGAAATGTATATGCAAACAGAAAAACCAGGAAAAGGGGAGGTTAAAGATGGAGGAATGACGTTGATCTTGTTAGGAAATAAGGAAGGATGTGGATGTTATGAGGAGGAAAGAAAAAGGCAAGAGAATGAAGAGAAGGAAATAGAGAAGGGTAGGGGAGAAAATGAGATTTTTAGAAGCCAATTGTATTTGCATGAGGAGAGTCATACACAGAAGGAATTGGAATGTAGAATTAATTGTGTGAGGAAAGAAGATTATATGATGTTGGAAGAAGAGAGAGACAAGTATAGAGATTAAGCTAAGTTGTTGAAAGAGATGATGAGGGAAAATAGAATGAAAGGGTGTTTTCAGATGTTACGGGGCCGCTTGGCCCCGTACCAAAACCAACCCTTTCATTCCCTGCCGGGGTCACCTCATCACACCATATCAGACGTGCCTGGGGGATCCCGGTGGGGAATCTGGGAGGGGGCGGGGCAGCACGGCGCAAAGTGCGGCCACACGGCCCCGCCCCCTCCACGCATCCCGCCGCCCACCCTCCAGGGAGACGGGCGGGCGGCGGGGCCACTGCGGCCGCCGCGGCAGGCAGGATGTGCCGTGGCCCAGGATCCCACTGGGGATCCCGGGCCATGGCAACCGGCCAGACATTACTTTTTTTTGGTCCCCGCTGGGGATCTCTTTGACCACGCTTCCCGGGACATTCCCCTGGCTAGCCTGGGAAGCATGGTTCAAATTGATCCCATGCGGGTATTGAGCGTGGCGAACATCTGGCGGCTGCCAAACAGACGTTCGAGCCACAGTGACCACAGGTGGGTATTCACCGTGGTTCACTGTGATCTCGTAACGTCTGAAAATACCCAAAGATAGTCCATTGTCACCTAAGATGACACCTCAACAGGAGATAAGTAGATTAAAAGCCCAGGTGGATTGCTTGAGTATGGGTGATCCTTATGATCCACCAGAAGACCCATGCAAGGATTTTGACCCATCCTGTTGTGATTATGAATGTGAGTTTAATCCTTGTTGTGACCCTCTTGGAGTAGCCGTAGTCACACAAACATCAATTTCCACACCAATAGTAGCAAAGGTAGAAGAAGAACTAGTAGGAACCCAGACAGTAGTGGAGAAAGAAATAAGTACAGGAGAAGCCAGGACATTAGCAAAAGAACTTGGGACCAGGGAAGGATCCTTTAGAGTTGTCCTGGGGAATAGCAAAATTGGCATTGAATCGACAACTGTTTTGTTTAAAATTTAAGATTTATTAATTTTGTTGTTTGCTTAATTTTGGGGGGTGATTTTTGTACTTCTTAGTACTTTTATAGTTTAATGTGGATTTCAGTGTATTTTGTATTTATTAGCGGTGGGAAGTTTGGATTATCTGGTATCTGATACTGCCGGTATTTAGCTGTACCAGCAGGATCAGATTAATCCGGATATTGGGGGTACCGGTAACGGTTCCCCATGCTGGATTGTTTTACATAGCGGCCATTGAAATGAATGGCCGCAATGTAAAAAAAGAGAAAAAACAAACCAACCATGTTTCCCTCCCCCATCCAGGCTGCGCGGGTGGAAGATGGGACAGCCCCCCCACCCTGCCCAGCCTGGATTTAAAAAAAATAAAAAAAATTCCCCAAAGCCCCTGGCTCCGGACCACCGCTGGTGACCCAGAGCCCGCACCAGCAGGTAGGTACTAGGGTGATCCCTGGGGTGGGGCTGGTTTAACACCCCCCCCACCCCAGGGATCACCCTACCCCCCACCCAAGAATTGCCTACTTTTGGCGCTCTGGGCAGCATGATGCTCTGGGCAGCTTCAGTGCTGGCTATGGCTGCCGGCTTCAGTGCTTACTAGGCCTTCTGGGGAAACCCAGAAGTTCCCCAGAAGGCCTAGTAAGTGCTGAAGCTGGCAGTCACAGCCAGCGCTGAAGCCGCCTGGAGCACCATGCTGCCGCCACTGCAACACAGAGCGCCAAAGGTAGGCGATCCTTGGGTGGGGGGTAGGGTGATCCCTGCAGTGGGGTGTGTGTTAAACCACCCCTACCCCAGGGATCACCCTAGAACATACCTGCTGGTCCAGGCTCTGGGTCACCGGCGGCGTCCCGGAGCCAGGGACTTCGGGGAATTTAAAAAAAAAAAAAAAATCCAGGCTGGGCAGGGTGGGGGGGGGTGTCCCCTCTTCCACCCCCACAGCCTGGGAGGGGGAGGGATTGTTATTTTCCCCCATTGATTTCAATGGGGACACTGACAGCTCCCCATTGAAATCAATGCAATAGATCCGGCACGGTAAACCAGTTTTAATCCAGTAAACCGTTTTTTTGCAAACCAGTAACTGGTAAAACCGGTAACCGGCTTTTTGCCAGATGTCCCATCCCTAGTATTTATGCCATGGTTGTTGGCTATTTGAAGTTGTGTTGTATGTTTGTGTGTTTGTCCATGTAAAAGAAAGGAGATGTTAAACAAACCAGGAGCAAAATTCAAATCCTGTAAAGGTGCTTATATCCTTCTCTTCTTCCAGTGCACAGTTGGAACAGAATGATGTAATGCTACCACAATTGCCTTTCTTTGGGTTTTTTGTGTTTGTGTTTTGTTTGTGTACCATGTATGTTGCTATAATTACAAAGTCCAGGCCCAATAAACATGCCTTGGACAGAGCCTGGACAAATTCAAATTAGTTGTTTTCAATACTGAAAATTCTAAAATCGTTAAACAGTAAAACTTGAGCACATTTTAAGTATTAATGGTAAAATATTGATAGTTCTCACTCATTGGTAACCTGGAATTGCACCATGGATAAGGGCATAATATTAAAACGTAACAGAAATAGATACATAGGCCACTTTTTGGGCCCCTCTGCAACCTTTTTGGATTTACAAACTATACACCAATATGTTCTGTCCAGAGGTGGCACTTGTACAGAACAGTGGAAAATTAGTGATGACGCCACAATTATATCCCCAGGGACAATAATCAAGTGGGTATTGGATGTTCCAGTAGGTTTGGAAGGAAAGAAACAACATAGACCAAGAGACTGGTGGATCTATCAGTGGTTGGATCCAGAGGTTGCCGAAACTGATGGAGACATTTTATATGGAGGCCCACACAGTCTCTTGGGAGGAGGATCAAAGACAAAGATTAGATGGCCCTTGGACACATGTTTTTATATATAACTATTGGTTCCTTTGTCATGGTACGGTTCCTGGATGTCTACATATGGCCCAGGAAACAAATACTAAAATAATGTGGACCCTTAGAAAAGAAGGAAATGTTGATGCTAGTAACTACATATTGGAGCAATTGGCAGGTGCTGGCAAAGCAATGACCCCCCAAAAAATCCAAGAATAAATAATCCAGGTTAAAAAGTATGGAAATTATGAAATTTGGCTGCAACAGTCATGCTGACTAATTACATTTGGCTACCAGCATGGCTAGAACACCAACCCATATGTTTACTACTGAAAAATATCATGGCACACGGAGCAATAAAAATTGGTTATGATGGGATCAAATGCTCAGAATGCCAACAAAGAAAGGCCAATGGACCATATAAACAACCCTCCTATGAAGAATAAAGTGCCCTATGCAGGGCAAAACCAAAAAGGAACAAATGATTTTAAAACCTCACCCTGCTTTTGCAGAGAAAGTTAATTAAGTATTATTGAAAGACAGTTTTCCAAAGATGTGTGTTGAGTTGGCAAAATGAATGTTGAAATAATGAGAGATGAAAAAAATAATAAAATAAAATGTGTTAGTCGTGGCACAGAACCATGGACTATGTAAGAGAGGGACACTACCAGATTAAGTGTTAGGAACAGGAAGCTGAATAACGGCAAGTGGCTTATGTGTTTTTAGTGATAGTGTGATTGCAAAAAAAGCAAAAGTACAGCTTTGTATATGATTCAGGCGTTAAAAAAAACAAAGTTGCAGTTTTGTTTTGATTTTTGTCAGTTGTCTGTGCCTAAATGAGGAAGCTGCATTGAATGTTAAAGCAGACTAAGTTGACAAAAAAGGAAATGGGGAGTGAGTGAGTCACATCTATGAATGGGTGGCAAAGTTATCCCCCTGTTCCAGACCTTGTTGGTCCCGTAGTGCAGCTTGGGCAGCCTCTTCCCCAATAGCCAGGTGCAGAGTTCCCTTTGAGAAGGTGCCAGAGAGGGGGCACAAACGGATGGCTCGGAAAAATATTTAAAAGGGAAGCAGGTGTAAAAGGCAGTTGTTTCACAACCAGAAAAAAGCACTGTCTTAATTCAACAGGGCCAGAAACACCTATGCACTTAGAGTAAATTAAAGATGTCCCAAACCAAAATATATTTGTGTACAGACTCATGGGCCATTGTAAATGGACTGTGTTGTGGATTTTCAGGCTGAAATGAGAGGAGTCTGCAAGAACGTTCAATCAGATTTATTCAGATACACAGCTGAGGGACTGTCTGGTGATCAACGCCGATGGACCCTGGGTGGATGTGAGGCATGTTAATATATACACAGCTCATTAGTGCCACAAAGTTGTATGAACCAATTGCAGGTGCACACATACAATACTTCCTTAAATGGATACAGCCTAATATCTTACACAATGATTTTGCAATGTGCAAGCATGGAACTACCATATAGCTGTTGCTAGGCAAAGAGTAGTAGATGGTTTTATTGGCTATGACCTTTTAAGTCAGCTTTAACTTCAAACTACTGCGGGGGAGGAGAGGGCCTGTAGACATCTGGCCAGAAGATGTAGCCCACCAAAGAAATGTTAACAGGAAACCACATGAACAGGAAGCTTAGTAGGTTATGAAGCCTTCTTAAGAAAAAACAGCTAAGCTGTATGTGTACGTACCTTGCATGACAATAGCAATGGAGTCTCAGGCCAAAGCATTGTCAAGGATCTGTAGGCCAAAATTTTATGTAGCTTGGGACTCTTCCATAATTCCCCCCTTTTGAGGTGTTTGAGGAAGGAAAAAGGCCTCAATCACTGAGGGTTTTAAACGGGCATGTTTATTTTCCAGAGTGACAGCACTGTAGCTAAGCAGCCCTCAATATTACTGATAACAGCTCGTTTGGAGCGGGTGCGCAATCCAGTGTTTTCTAGTGTCAGAGACTTCTGGGGGCCCCCCTTTGCGGGCATGTTGGGATAACATACCCTATATAGCAGCTGCCCCCCCCCCAGTTGGCAGGCAACCATTTACAGGCTGTGTGACCACAAATGTAATATGTTCCTGCCCAGGTGTGCATCCCGACCTTAGAGAAATTACAGGGAGGTGAAAATTATATGGGAACATAGATGTGTTACATGTGCATCATAAGGTGTAGTCACAGGTGCTATTTCCCATGAAGTGGGGGCCCTTGTTGGTGTAGCAAAGTAATCCCTTCTGAATGACAGACACTAACAGGGGGAACATCAGCAATACTGTTAGAAAGTTCAGTGAGATCCTCCTTTTTAGCCACCCTGGGCTCCACCCCCACCCTCATAGGTCATTTTATGACCAACTCGAAGGGGGATAGGCTGTGTTTTCAATTGGGGTTTGAATGGGTGGCCATGAGGACAAGAGGCAAGGTCTCATACTAGGGCAAACTGGTGTTATGCACAACCTTTGACAATCTGATTTTGAGGTCACAGTTTTTGCATTCCACCTGGCCACTACTTTGTGGATGGTAGGGCATGTGGAAATAAAGGTTAATACCCAAAGTTTTACACAGAGTCTTAGTGATCTGGGTGGTAAAATGAGAGCCCATGTCACAGTCAATGGAGAGGGGTATCCCAAACCTTGGGATAAAGTTTTGCAGAAGATGTTTGACAACAGTGGTGGTGTTGGTCCTTCAACAGGGGATGGTCTCAGTCCAGCCAGAGTAGAGGCAAATGACCACCAGCATGTGCTTGTAGCCTTGTGCTGGAGGCAGATCAGCAAAGTCAATCTCTAGGTGAAGAAAAGGACCCTCAGCTCACGGTCTTGAAGAGCTGTGGACTGGGGTGGCCTTTGACAAGTGGGGCAGGAATGGACGAGTTGGCAAGCTTCAGTGGTGAGAAAAGGCACAAACCAGTGGGTGGATATCTGTGAGGTGATCCCCCCTTTATTTGTGTGGGAGCGTAGATGAGCCACACATACAAGATTTTTTTAAAATTTTATTTTACAAATTTCTACCCCGCACCTCCTGCTTTGCAGCTCGGGGTGGCTTCCATCATTAAAAACCATAAAATACAATAAAATCAATACAAAACAATCAAAAAAATACTTAAAATATTAAATATTGAATATAAATATTGAAGATGCTGTAGGAGAGCCCAAGGCACGACAGGACATCCATCAGGGTGTCAGATGATGCCTTGAGAGTCAGGAACACAGTTGGCTTTGGTCCAAATGGCACATTTTGAAGGGTTGGCCTCTGACTGGAGCCACAGGAGCTCAGAGGCATCATGTGTAGCAGGTACAGGTTCTGAAAGAGATACTGCAATAACAAGAGTTGTGTGTGGGCCACACCTGACTGCTCATTGTTCAGCCTTATCAGCCAGGTGATTACCAAGGGGCTCAGGAGTAGAAGTCCTGGTATGGGGCTGGACATAAATAACAGAGAGCAGAGGGGAGTAAAAGTGCTTTAAGGAGTAGCAAATTGTTTTTTTAGCCAGTGTGAAAGCCCAGGTAAGGGCAACAAGTTCAGCAGGTTGGGCGCTGTGCAGTTCAAGCAAAGAAAAAACCTCTAGGACTTTAAACGGAGTGCAAACAGCATAATCAACAAACAGCTTGTTATTTTCATGGAGGCAGGAGCCATCCACAAATGAATTCATAGCAGCATTTGGTTTAGGGCAATCAGAAAGGTCCGGACAGGGCAGAGAGGTTTGAGCAAGCACAGTAAGACAGTCACGTGAAAGACAGAGAACCGGACTGACAGTCAAGAAGGGAAGAGATGATAACAAGTGAATCATCAGCATAAGTGACAAGGGAAGTGTTGGGAGGCAATTGAAAGTCACTTAAAGTTTCCCGAAGGGTCAATCTAAAAGTGAGGGAGAATCACGGAACCCCTGGGACAACCTAGTAAAGGTGTATTGGATCTGGGACGAGGGATCAGTGAAAACAAAAGGGTATTATGACAAAGGGTGTACAGATACAGGAAAGAAAGCCTGCGAAAGATCTATTACAGTAAACCAGGACGTGGAGGCGGGTATGCTAGCAATGGTGGTGACCGGGTTTGGAACCACCGGGTGGAGAGGTACAACAAAATTGTTAACCTGGCGGAGGTTTTGAACAAAGCGAAAAACAGAAGTACCATCAGGATGGAAATTTCCTGGCTTTTTGACAGGTAAAATAAGACTGTTTACAGGGGAATGAGTAGGGACCACAACCCCAGAGTTTAGAAATGCCTTAAGAACAGGTTGGATTCCGGTAACAGCCTCTTGAGAAAGAGGATACTGAGACACCGAGGGGAAAGGCTTTCTAGTTTTAACCTGAATAAGAACTGGATTGACCCCTTGTAGCAACCCCACACCATCAGGTGAGGTGGCCCACAAGTGAGGGGGCAGGCTGTCGAGAAGGGTCTGCTAGCCAGGCAGGCCGTAACAAGGGCCATGGAGTCAGTGTGTCAAGCAGAGTGTCAAAAATTCCATCCAGAGAAGAGTGGATGGTTGCCTGAAATTTACAAAGCAAGTCTTTTCCCAAGAGGTTAACCGGGGTGTTTTTACTAAGAAGGAAAGAATGCCGCTTAGTGAGGGGTCCGATGTTAACAGTGGCCACCTCAGAAAGGGACTGGGAACACCATCAGCTCCGCTAGTGGAGAGGGAGACAAATAAGACAAATAGGGTGATAACATCAAACATTTTTTAACATAGAACAGGTAGACAGGGGTCCCATTAAAAATAACAGACACAGTAGGACCCATTCGATTGACAGCTAAAAATAAAACACATAAACCGACTTTGGGAAATGAGTGACCCTCTTTGTTCCGGGATGAGGAGACCAGAGAGGATCATCTTGATGTCTCCCCATGTAGTGTTATATACAGAGACATTTTTTTGTAGTATTGATTTAAACTCTCCTGGGGATTTTTTTTTTTCCAGTTTGGAGAAGATTTTAACCCAATTTATTATATTCCCAGGGGTCCACGGGACATGGACCAAAGTGGGAGCTGCCGCTCCTGTGGGATCCAAGTAAACCCTCAAGGGAGCCTGAACAAATGGGCCAGTGGCCCGTGATCCAAACCCACCTGGGGATGATGTGTCCGAGGGTGGTGGTGTGGGTAGAGTCGTGGCCGGTGCCTGACCCTGTAGGGGCACTGGCGGGGGCTGCCACACCCATCCATCGAGCAAGTCAGCAGGCGAACTGGGCTATGCCTTAGGGGCTCCTGAAGGCAGGGCAGTTTGTAACGGACAGAGAGTTTGGGTATAAACGGGAGGTTTAATTGGATAAGATTGAACTTTAAAGCACTAGCCTGGCACATGTTTGTGTGGGGGTGCTGCTCGTGCCAGAGACCCCCACACTACAGTACCCTCTCTCTCTGTGGCAGACATCCGCTGCCACCCGCTGTTGCCCACTGTTTGTGTCTGGCTTAGAATAAACTTTGTATTAAACTTTTAAACTTCGTATTAAATAAAGCTAAGAGGTTTGCCAATATATTTCCAGTCTATCGCTGATCTCTTGAGCTGACCACAGTATCTAAAAGAACATATACATATGCGTGAGTGAAATAATAACCGTGTACCAGGTCTGAGACTTCAGTGGAACCTCGTGACCACACAGGTATGATTGTATAAATCCTTCCCTTTCCCTATATGAGCCAGTTCCTACAGTTAGCTGCCTTTTTGGCACTCAGTTGGGGAAACGGACCCCTTTCCTATGTGTGAATGTTTCAGAGACCATGTAACACACTGAATATCCCAACACACATGTGACACCCCCACCCATCTCCACCCATATATTACTACATAATTTATTAGTTCAGCAAATATTTGCTATTCACAATACATCAAATTAAGGGTAAAAACAAGGAAGATATCATAACACTATAAAAGGCATATAACTCAAAGGAGAATAATCAAACCAAAAGGAAGTCTTTATCTAGTATATACTTTCACCCGCAAAGCAGTGCCAAAGCAAGTTAACTAATTTCACATTGCTTTGCGTTCTCGGGTCACTATTAATAAAAACATTGAAACCGCTTTAATATGGGCTTCATGTGATAAACTTAAAAGCTCCTCATAAGATTTTGGGTGGGCACCGTCCAGCACCGGTTGGATCCAAAGATCCCTATGGACAGCATAACTGGGGCACTTCAAGAGCATATGGGGCAGCGTCTCTACTACTGATGGGCATGACATACACGTCCTCCTTGCTCTTAGCTTGCCCTCCCTCCTACCCATAACTTCAGCCATTTCAAACAAATTAAAACAAAATAACATAAAAAGCCTCCGGAGTCTAGAATCCTGAATTTTTTCCAAATAAAATTCTAATTTCACTGGAGTTTTAACCCGAGGGTAATACACTGAAATTTTATTTTGTTGTAAAAGTTCCAGATCCCTATTATTGGCCCAGTTTTTTATTTTCTCCTTTAACTCCCGCTTAGAGGGTCTGCTGTCAGGCAGACCATCTTCTTCCATCAGGAGACCTATAACACTAGTCAGGTGCTTTAAATTCTTTATCCATGGATATTGGGGAGATCCCACATGTTCCTTTTCTTCTAAATAACAATCAGTAACCAAATTGGAATTTCCTTTCATTATATTCTTCCCAAAGGAGAAGACCCTGAGGCACAATTGGGAAAAAAACTGATAGTGTCCCTGTCTCCACTCTTAACATAGTAAGGGGGGATGCTTTAGGGGCCCTTAAAATTCTGCAAAGAAAAAAGTTTTGCGGCACCTCCAGCCTACTAGAGTAAGAGGCTGCAGTTATTTCCCCTCCATAGAGTAGACTGGGAATAACCTTTATTCTAAAGATATCTAGCAACTGTCAAAGAAGGGCCGCTGAGACCATCAAATTTTTAACAGTCCTCCAGCTACTCATTTTGTCTTTGCTATCTGTCCGTCATTGTGTTTTTTCCATAAGGTATTTGAAGAAAAAATCACTCCCAGGTATGTATAGTGTGGAGTTGGGAACAACTCTTGCCCCCCAACATACCATCTATATGCTCTGTGTGATTTACCAAAAGTCATCACATTTGATTTTTCCATATTGATTGTTAATGCATTCTGTTGGCAAAATCTTTGCAATGCCACTAGCATTTGTTGCAGACCTTTCCTTGTCTGCGAAACAAGAATGATATAATCTGCATATACCATTATAGATATCTCCCTCTCTCTTATTCTCAGAGGCGTTGGATTTGCTGCCCCCTACCGTAGGAACTAGATCATCTACATATAGATTAAAAAGGAGGGGGGCCAATGGGCATCCCTGCCTTACCCCTTTTCTAATAAAAATTCCTCGGTAGCATCCCCTTTGGAGCTCATCCTTACCATTCCTTTAGTTGTCTCATGCAATTTCTTGATTAATTCCAACAGTTCTGTAGGCATCCCCATTTTCTTTAACTTCTTCCACAGAAGTTCTCTACAGACTAATCAAAAGCCCTTGTAAGATCTATATAGGCAACAAAAATATTTCCCCGCCTCACTGTCACATACTTGTCTATAAGGTGTCTCTAGACAAAACAATTGGTGATAGCTGATTTAGACCTACTAAAACCTGATTGCACCTCATGCAAAGGGTGATTGATCACCCATTTTGCAAGGGCTGCCAATAGGGTTCTTGCATAAAGTTTTCTAATTACGGGCAGGAGGCTTACTGGCCTATAACAAGCTGGGTCTAGCATACTTCCTCGCTTGAAAATGGGTACTATAATAGCTTTGGTCCAAGCATGTGGAATTTCTCCAGTGCGATTTATCAAAGTGAAAAATCTAGCTAAAACTGGGTCCCACCAAGAGGCAAGACTCTTAAAGAGCTCTGGTGGAATTCCATCTGCCCCGGGAGCCTTTCCCGTTGTAAACCTATTGATCACTAGAGAAACCTCCTGTTCAGTAACCAATGGGACAAAGGAAATTTTTTCCCCACCCAGGGCTACATATTTCAAGGGATTTTCCAGGAGTACACCTGCCATATCCACTTTCTTAAATACTTGGGAGTAATAAGATATCCAATTCTCCTCTGATATTTGAGGCTCTCCTACACTTCCTCTGGTCACACACCAGCTATTGATTATATTCCAAAATTTTGAGGAGTCCTTGGTTTGTGCCGCCACTTGCAACTCCGCCCATGTTTGCGCTGCTTTTAGTTTTTTCTTCTCTCTCAGAAGTTTGTAGTAATTTCTTCTTAGGAGAGTAAATTCCTGCCAGTACACTCCCACTCTCCATCTCCCCCATTTTCTCCTTGCCCTGATCACCTTCTTCTTTTCATTACTTCATTGGGCATCATACCAAACTCTTGTACACAGGGTCCATGGTGATTGGCTGCAGTGGTGCTCTGCAACATGTATAATAAAATGTAACACCCATTTTATGGGTGTTAGAGCATCTGTGTAAAAAGGGCCATCGTTATTGTAAGAACAAAAATTACATGCACACTCCTACCAGAGATGGTCCAAGCTAGAGAGGGAGAGGGAATAAATACTGGACATGCGCAGGAGAGTCTGGTGCTGAAGTACTAGCAAGCCATTTATCTCAGATACTTGGCTGATGGTTCTTTCTTATGCACACAAGTTGGTAGAGCAGATCATTTTCAGGACTGGAAAGAAAGTTCCTCCAGGTGTGAGTGGCAGGAGGAGACCTTAGGTGTTTTTTACCTGAACCTCTAGGGTTCCAAAGCTTTGGGGAAGCTATCGAGAATGCCTCTCTGATGGCCTAAGTCATGGCCAATGATGGAATCTACAAGAGGGCACTCTCAGGCGATCTTAATGGCAATGAAGGGACATAAGGAAAAAGGTGGTTCTTCAGATAAGAAGATAACATAACATAAGAACATAAGAATGAAAGTAGTGCCATACTGGGTCAGACCAATGGTCCATCAAGATCAGCATCCTGTCTCTGACAGTGACCAATCTCTTTCTCTTGCAAGAAGCAACCAACAAGTCACAATTGGCAATTAGTTCTATGTTGTTCCAGCCCCCAACAGTAGGAGATTGCATTCCCAAAACCTACTAGACTAATAGCTATGAATGGACCTAGCCTCCAAGAACTTATCTAATCCCCTTTTAAAACTAAATACACTACTGGCAGTGACCACTTCCTCTGGCAGTAGGTTCCACAAGTTAATTGTGCATTGAGTGAAAAAAATACTTTCTCTTATTTGTTTTAAATCTACTGCCAGTTAATTTCATGGACTGTCCCATTGTTCTAGTACTCTTAGAGAGGGTAAATAATAGAGCTGAAATGAGATTTCTCCCTTCTCAAAAATCTCATCAAGAACAGACTTTTCAACAAGATTTTCTCATCTTGAGATTCACACAAAAAACTTGCAAGATTCTCGAGATTTTTGTGAGAAACTTGAGATTCTTGCAGGATTATAGAGAACCTAAAAACAACAACCAAAAAATTGTCACCACGGCCGTTCTGTGCATGCGCTGCTATTTTGCTCATGCACAGATTATTTGGGGGGCATTTTTGAGATTCTAGAGTTTATTTCACTGGGACTGCAAGATAAATTAATTTCATCCTCATTTCAGCACTGGTAAATAACTGCTCCCTATTTACATGTACCACATCACTCCTGATTTTATAAAATGTGATCATATCCCCTCACAGTCATCTCTTCTCCAAGTTGAAGAGCCCTATCCTATCACGTCTCTTTTCATACAGGGGTCGTTCCATACCCTTATCATTTTAGTTGCCTTTCTCTGTACCATTTCTAGTTATACTATGTATTTTTTTAGATGGGGTGACCAGAACTGCACACAGTACTCCAAGTGCTGTCATATCTTTAGATCTAGATGGAGGCATTGCAAGGTTTTCAGTTTTACTCTCTATTCCTTTCCAAATGATTCCTAACATTCTGTCTGCTTTTTTGATTGCTGCCACAGACTGAGCTGAGGATTTCAATGTATTGTCCACAATGACTCCAAGATCCCTTTCCTGAGTGGTAACTCCTAATTTAGAACCCAGCATTGTATGCATATAGTTTGAGTTATTTTTCCCTATGTGTGTCATTTTTCCACATTAAATTTCATCTGCCATTTGGATGCCCAGATATGTAGGATGCAGTTAATTCAGAATTTAGTTTAAAGGTCAAAACCAGCACCTTGAATTGTTCCCCGAACACTATATGCAGCCAGTGCAGATTAGGGGTGGGAAGTTCGGATCATCCGGTATCCGATACTGCCGGTATTTTGGTGTACCGGAAGTATCGGATTATTCCAGTATTTGGGGAGTACCGGTACTGGATCTTTTAGAAAAAGATCTTGTAGAAAAAGATCTTGTAGAAAAAGAAAAGAAAAAAACCCCAAACACTTTCCCTCCCCAGTCCAGGCTGCACGGGTGGAAGGGGGGGGCACCCCCCACCCACCCTGCCCAGCCTGGATTTAAAAAAAAAATTAAAAAATTCCCCGAAGTCCCTGCTAGTGTGGGCTCCGGGTCGCTGGTGGTGGCCCGGAGCCCGCACTAGCAGGGACTTAGGGTAAAAAAAATTGTTTTAAAAAAAATCCAGGCTGGGCAGGGTGGGTGGGGGTGCCTCCCCTTCCACCCACACAGCCTGGGAGGGGTAGGGGGGAGGTACTTATTTATTTTCCATTTATTTCAATGGGGACAGTTTCCCATTGAAATCAATGCAATAAATCCAGCACCGGTAATCCGGTTTTAATCCGGTAACCCGGTATTTTGCATACCAGTAACCGGTAAAACTGGTAACCGGTATTTTGCCTGATGTCCCACCCCTAGTGCAGATTCTTAAATACTGGTGCAATCCCAGTGACCCACCCCCATCAAGAGGTGGGCTGCCGCATTCTGCACCAGCTACAGCTCCTGAACAGTTGCAACCCCATGTAGAGTGCAGTGCAGTGCAGTAGTCCAGCCTCAAGGTAATGAAGGCTTGGATGATGGTGGCCAAATCCACACTGGAAAGAAGAGAACGCAGCCTTCTCACCAGATGGAATTGGCGAAAGGCACTCCTGGCAACAGCCGCAGCCTGATCTTTCAGGTGCAGCTGAGGATCCAGGAGCACCCCAAGGTGCGTAACCTCAGTAGCAAGGAGAGGGAGTCCCAATCCCTCCCAATCACTGATGGGAGTCCCAATCCCCCCAAGGCCTCAGGGTCAACTGACCATCATCACCTCAGTCTTGTCTGGATTCAGCTTCAGACGACTCACCTGCATCCAGTCCCCAATAGCAGCCAGGCACTGGGTAAGCACCAAGACTGCAGGGCCTGCATCAGATGAAAAGGATAAGAAGATTTTGGTGTCAATTTCATATTGAAGACAACACCCCTCAAATCTATTCATGATCTCGCCCTGTATAGTTGAATATATTTGAGTATTTTTGAATTAGAGCTGAATCAAAATAGTCCTTCGGTCTTTGCACAATGTTTCCTCATTTTCAGAGCATCAGTTGGAATTCCACTGTGGATATAAGCTGCGCATAATTCTGATTCTGCTTGCTGCTGTGCATGCACAAAATGGTGGCAGCCTAAACTGCACCCCCATTTTGTATGTGCACAATATGACTATGACAATTTTGCAAATCCACAGTAGGAGGCAGAATGTTGTCTCAGATCAAATTTGAATATATCTCATCAAATTAGCTCCATGTCATTATAAGTGTCTGTGGAATGACTTGTATATTTTAGTCCCTGTGGCACACGACAATTCACTTCTAAGGGCTGTGCGTAATCCTAGATTCAGGCTTTATATGGAGCAGATATGCGGGATTTGGTGACCTCTTGGGTGCAGCCACATGAGCTGCAGGACCCTGATTTCCATAGTGGACAATCACTGCAGCCACACTGCGGGGCATACATGGGGAGCCAGTCAGATGGTTGTGGGGAAGCTGGGGAAGCCAGCTTCTCTTGTAGCCACCATGGTTGAAGTGGGCTGAGGCACCACGCACATGAGCAGGCATCCAGCCCTGCCCCACCTCCCTCCCCCAGCTGCACAGAGAGCCCACCGGCGGTCGTGACATAGCCGTATGCGGCCAGTGCTCATGACCACTGCTCATGGCCCCGCAGCATTGCACCAGGTGTGGTGGTGGTGGTGGTGGTGTGGGGGTAAGCATTTCCCATCACACGAGTTGCCCAGCTTTGGGTAGCCTTACCTCAGATGGGCTAAGACTCCTCTACAACACATCCTCGAAATTTCTGAGAATGCGTTGCAGAGCAGCCAGTTGTTCACCCCACCCTGGGATGGGAGAAATATCTTTCAGGCCCTGACCACATGGCGTAAGTCCTGTTTTGTCTGGATGCACAGATTGGGTGCAAAGGGCAGAAGCTCCGAGAAGATGATCTGGTGGTACTTTTTGATCTTGGAATTCATGATCATAGAGAATATTGTTCTTAGAAATTTTTAGCGCTTTACTGGACCTCTCTACTTTAGCATTGCTTCATTGGAAAACACTGCATTGTAATTATCGTGATTATAGTCAAACTAAATTATTTATTTCAAAATGTAACCTCCCACTTTCTTTCCCAACCTGCTAAAGTGCCAGATTGATTTAAGATGTGGTGGCCCAAAGAGGTGGGAATGTGATATTTTAATGCAGCATTCTTTCTATTAATCACATATTAGGGAGAGTTTTAGATAACTCAAAGCTGCCAAGTGAACAAAAAAAGTTCTTTAATGTGAAAAGTGTGATTATTGTATTTGGAACGCATTTTTCATACAACACAGTTTGAAAATCAACAGATTGCTTTGCTGAAATTGCTGATCTTACTAATTGCTCTGAAAACCCATCTACAAAAATTACCTTTAAAAATGAAAGATATTAATATGAGACAAGGAGAAGGTGTGATGCAATTTTTTTGTTCTCCAACAGTGATTTTTAATTGAGTCAAATTGTTCCAACTGAGTAAATGGCGCATGAATGTGCATAGATTTAAAGTTCAATTTCTTATAAGTATACAACGGAATGTCCTATCAAGTTAAGCATAGCAAAAACACCGAATGGCAGCATCTGCCACTATTAAATCAATCTGCAAACACAATTACAAAGCCTTATATAATGAGAGAATAATTAAGCATACATAAAATGATCACAAGCAAATGGTCAAAAAACCCACGGCTAAATTCCCGCTACAAAATATCGGCACTTTCACACTGTAAGTTAGCAACATTTGCTTTCCCTGACTAACTCCAATCAATGAGTCAGCTGCAGCAGGTCGAAAGCAACTGTGATAAAATGCCACCTTATGAAGTAATTGCCTTCATAGATCTTGCCAAATGAGTCATAAAACTATTCATCAATATCCTTGGTCGTGCAGCATAGCACAGTTATGAGGTAAGCTCAGGGAATTCTCCGATCAGAAAAGCTTACTCCATGATTCCTTGCGTAGTCCATAAATCATCATTTCTCGAATTTGGAACTAGGGTTGAGTAAGAAATGAAAACATTTGCCTCCATTAGCCAACAGCTAACAAGGCGTTAACATTTCCATTAACTGGGCTGACAAATTCAAATAGATTTTAAAAGCTCATTTACGTCAACTGTAAAAGGTGAAATAAGTTGTCAAATTGTTTCCTTTAATTATATGCTTTTTTATTTGCATTTTTACAGGCTTTTTTGTAGCTCCTAGGGGTGAAATGAGCCAAAGAAAACATCTCGCGAGAAATTTGTGAGATTTGAGATGGGGGAGGGGAGGAGAACTCAGGTGTTCTCGGCCCCCCATCTTGAGTTCTTATGAATTCTCGAGAGGGGGCAGGGGGGTTGGTGGGGGGCCGGGAGGTGAGCAGGGGAGAAAGAAAAGCCCCATAAGCACCTCTGGTGCCCACATGACCTCCCCACCTGGGGGGGAGGGAAAATTTGGGTGCGAGGTTGGGGGCCTAGAGGGAGATCAAGCAGGGCTTACTTACCTCCAGGGTCTGTCCAAAGGGGGGTCCTGACCCCCGCTCTGCTCCGCACCACCACTGGACCGCTTCCCAGCTCATCTTCAAAAAGAAAATAAAACAGAACTTGAGCATGTGCAGAGTGCTGCTTGGCCCTGGGTGTCCGTCTTAAAGATGGCGCCCACAGGGGCCGAGCATGCGCAGAAGAGTTGCTCAGCCCTGCAGGAGCGATCATTGTAAAGGGCACCAAGGGCCAAGCAGTGCTCTGAGCATGCTTAAGCTTGGTTTTTTTCTTTCATTTTAAAAGAAGAGCTGGGAAGTAGCCCAGCAGCAACAGGGAGCAGTGTAGGGGTCGGGCCCCCCCTGGGACAGACCGCTGCCTGATCCCCCTCTAGGCCCCCAAACCAAACTAACCCCAAAACCCACATCCAGACTTTCCTTCCCCCCCCAGACTTTTCTTTGCTCCCTGCTCACCTCTGAAACCCCCACTGCACCACCACCTGTGACTACAGCCCCCACCTGCTCCCTTGAATTCTTGCCAACTCTCAGCTAGAAGGAGGGAGGGGTTCTCAGTTTGGCTCATCTCAAGGCAAGATGGGAAACACCCACCATTCTTGCCGAGAAATGGGGAGAACATAAAGATGACTGTCAGCCCTACTCTTGAGAGCCTGGAGAATATACTCTCTTCTTCTTCCTCTTGCTTCTAATGTTGAAATATAGCATGAAATATAGGGATGTACGAACGCAGTTCGGACGTTCAGAGTTCAGCCCGAACTCAGACGGTTTGGACACCCGAACTGTATGCCCGAACCAAATGCGAAAACCCCTGAAACATTCTACCGCATTCAGGTGGGAAATACATGGTTGGCAGGTCCGGTGGGGGAGTAACTGAGGAGAAGACTTCCTGGCACCAGGGGTGGAGAGAGGCTTGGACTAGCAGCCAGCCCATTCACCATCCCTCTTTTTCTCAGACCACTGGCTTCACATTCCGCTGTTGACCACGGGCTAGGCTGCACGGAGCCAATGGGGCTTGTGGTAAGGCGGGCGCAGCAAGTAACAAAAGTCATTGCCCTCTCCCTCTTCCAATTTGTTCAGAGCTAGCCACTGATCCTGTCAGCAGGCATTTTCAGAACTCTCCCTCTCCCAGCAGTTTGTGTTCCTCCCAATTCATTGCCATCCTCCTCCTATCTCACCCATTTCCACACATTTACGTCCATAGTTTCATTTATTTAGATTAGATTAGACAGATTTAGGTGTTATTTTTATTTGTTACCCATCCCTGTGTTCTTTCTCCCTCCCCTCCATTGATTCCTTCCCTCCTCCCTGTATATATTCCATCCCTGATTCCCTTCCCATGTTTTTGCATTTATTTAGAGTAGGATTAGATTGATTTAGCTTTCATTTCCCTCCTTGTGTTGTTTGTCGTGAGTTGTCTGTCCCCTCCCCAATTCCTGTGTGTGATAGATAGATAGATAGATAGATAGATAGATGTAGGAGTTAGCTTAGTTATAGAGATAGATAGAGATAGTGTGTAGTGATTCAGTTTTAATATTTTATAGTGTGTTTGTAAAACTAGGCCATTCGCATCCAGTCACCCCTGGACTGTGGCCATCCACAAGGCAATTGGGGAAGTGATTGCCCTGGATGAGAGGCCACTCAACCTTGTTGAGGGTGTCGGATTCAAATGGCTGCTTCATTTGCTTGAGCCCCGTTACAAAGTCCCTTGTCGCAGAACCTTCCGCTTGAATGTTAACCCGTCACTGTATGGGAGGGTGAGGTCCCAGCTCCTTGCTGAGTTCTCCCATGCAGAGGGGGCAGTCATACATTTTACCACAGATCTGTGGACTAGCTAGAGTGCAGTCCATGCCTATTTGTCGTTGACTGCACACTGGTGGCAGATGTCACCAGTTGCTGTCACCAGCGCAACAGCGGACAGCAGCAGCAGCAGCACTGGTGGAGCGGTGTCAACTGGAAAATGTCATTGGGCATTGTTACATGCCCAGGTGCTTGACAGTCAGCACACGGCTGATAAAATCCTCGAAGTGGTGAACGGCATACTGGATGGGTAGGTCCAATGCCAAGGTTCAAACCTTGAGGTTGGTTACTTTGTAACCAATAATGCCCAGAACATGATTGCAGCCATTAATCGTGGTGGCTACACTCATGTTCACTGTGGTGTGTACCTCCTGAACCTTGTGGTTCAGGGTGCCTTAAGTGAAACCGAGCATTTTGAGGCACTCCTTGAAAATGCCAGGAAGATTGCCGGTTTCTTCCATTGGTCAGTTTCCACCAGCTGGGTGCTGCGAGAGAAGCAGGAGGAGTTGGGCTCCCTGCTTCACCGGCTGGTACAGGATGTGGCCACAAGGTGGAACTCCATTTTCTTGGTGCTGCAACATCTCCTGGAGCAGAGGGAGGTGCTGCATGTCCTTTGCTTGTCGCGGTGCATTGGAGCAACACCACTGACCGGGGAGGACTGGTCAGTGGTGGAGCAGCTGACGCAGGTTCTGAAACCATTTTACAAGGCGACTGTGGAGGTTAGCGCGGATGTCTCCACTCTGAGCCGTCTGATGCCGCTCTTCATGATCCTGCTTCGACAGATGTAAGCCATGCTCTCTAGAAATGACCTGTGTGGGCCTGTGAGGGTGCTGGCAAAGAATTTGATAGACTAGCTGAATAGGCATTTTTACACCTTGAAAGCAAGTCGGGCACATTTCCTAGCCATGCTACTCCACCCACAGGTCAAGAAGAACATGGCCGCATTCGTCAAATCCTTCAAGAGCAACAGTGTTGACCTCATCAATGACGTGCGACAGTATTGCCCGGTGCAGGTGACCCCACTGCAAGGGGCAACTACTGTTTCTACAGAGGTTGCAAGTGGGGGCCAATCCACCTTGTTGTTTAATGTACTGGTGGACTTGGCGGCGGAGGAGGGAGGTGACAGTGGTGAACCAGAGCAGCATGATATGGCAGAGACATATGTCTCTCAATACCTTGCTGAGCCCACATGCCCTTCTGACACCAACCCCTTGGTCTACTGATCCCAGAAAATGCAGGTGTGGCCCCCGCTTGCAAAGGTAGCATTGCAATACATCTCATGTCCTCCCATGAGTGTATCATCAGAGCGGGTATTTAGTGTGGTGGGAGACATCGTCAGCCCACATTGTGCCAAGATGGACCCGAGCACTATGGAAGAGTTGGTTTTTGTCAAGACTGACTTTCCCCTTCTTGGGTTCATAGAGGGCGATACCCTTGATGTGGGGCTTGATGATGTATGATTGCCCAGCCCCTGGATACCATCTCCTGCTACCTCCACTCCCCTGCACCTCTGTACATCCTGACAAGATTCAGGCAATTACATCAGCCTGCAAATCATTCAGTGGTGTCATTGATGAACCCGCAGCAGAGCACCAGCCCTTGGTTTGTGCAGCATAGATAACTGCAGCATGGCAACTTCCCAGTCCAACCACTCCACCAGGGAAAAGTAGCAGAGATTCTACTACTTCAGTCCCATGCAAATTATTGTATTTATTTATTTATTTATTTTATTTTATAAATTTTTACCCCGCCCCTCCTACCATGCAGCTTGGGGCAGCTTCCAAACATTTAAAATACAATAAAATCGTTAAAAATTATCATAAATATTATAAAATATTAAAACAGGGCTAAGATACAATCTAAAAACCAAAAATTGGTGGGAGAACTAAAAATCCCCACCCTACTCACCCTCCCTCCCAAAGGCCTGGGCAAACAGCCAGGTCTTGCAATTTTGCCCGAATGTTAACAGGCTAGGGGATAGGCGAGCTTCCTCCGGAAGGGAGTTCCATAGCTGCAGCCCCACTACCAAGAATGCCCTCTCCATTGTGGCCCCCCGCTTAACACGGGGGACCTCCAGGAAGTCACCCCCGGCAGACTGCAGGAGCCACTCTGCGGTGCGGAGGGCGAGGCGGTCCCTAAGGTATGAGGGGCCGAGACCGTGTAGGGCTTTATAGATCATCACCAACACCTTGAACTTGGCTCGGCACGCTATCGGCACCCAGTGCAGAGCTCGGAGCACAGGTGTAATATGCTCCCGACGGCCCATCTCCGTAAAAAGACGAGCCGCCGCATTCTGCA